>CAJVPT010000620.1:0-27440 GCA_910592055.1 Acaulospora colombiana | reverse complement strand
ACTAAACAAAACTAAGTCTAAACTAGGTACTCTAAGTCAGATTTAGGGAACAATATTTCACTCTCCTAGTAGCTTGAAAATAGTGCCTCTAAGTCAACCAAGGTTATTACTAACAGTTTATCACTATTGATTATCCCGAAAAATGATAAATTGCTAAAGTTGGCACTAGAAAAAAGGAAAGAGGGAATACAAATCAAAGCCTTCCAAAAGGTCTTGCTCTATTTTACAATTTCCTCTCGAAAGGGATTTACTTGATTGGAATATTCTCTAAACTTCATGATGTTTGAGGAACTTAGTTATTCCTAAAAGGGACTTTCAGAAGAATATTTGAGAAACTTATCATTCTTCTGATATATGGATTCACTTATCACTAATGAGGCCAGTGCCATATTAGAGAAAAATTTGTCTGACCGGGATAAAAAAATCTTTTCATGAACTTTGCCTAATCAAGATAGAAGCTTAGAGACCTCAGCTTTTGTCCAAGAAAACCTTTTCACTATCTGAGAAACTTAATGAGAGATGGGAGTTAAATCTTCTTTTTATACTCATCGCTTGCCTTTCGATATCATAATTGTTTCCTGAAGGTTGAGCATATATAATTGTAAGGGACACTTTTTTCTAGAACTTTTTTTCCTATATCACCAATGATGTATTAAGACATGTAAATGTGATCAATAGGAGTTTGTTTATATTTCAAAAACTGACGTGTTTCATGTCAACCAATTATCTTTGGTGAGGATTTATACTACAAAAAATTCAGGATCAAACTGAGGTAGGCAAAATTCACTAGAAAACCATGAAAGTGATAGCTCTAAGAGGTTCACAAGTGACTGGAAGGGGAAAAATAAGCCCTTTTGTCATCAAAAACCTCTATATAAAATATATCTTTTATTTCAAAGGTTAAATAAGTCTTTAAGTACTTTACAGTTAGTTTTTCTTCCTTTGGAAACTTTCTTGCTATTGATATTAAAGGTGCTAATTGACTTTTCTTGATTACTAGAAGTCAAGTTTTTGAGTGAAGAAGTTTGTAAACAAAAGGAAAATGGTAGAGGCAACTCTTGAAGTCATACTTCAAGTTGTTTTAATGAAAGTATTAAGACTTTATTAACAAAGAAGTATAGAAACTTCTTGCGAATATCTTTTTTATGTATGATTAGAGGATCAGCGGAAAGAGTTTTTTTAATTATATGGATAAGTATATTTTTTATTTATATTCTGTTTTTTTGTATAATATTAACAATTATCTCTATTCTCAATAAAAGCTATCTTTATATATTCAATACTACCTTTTCAGCTTATATTGATAGGCTATATATATGCTTTTCTAGTTATTAATGGATTATTTACTTTACAATAAGCTATATAAACTCTAAGCTTTGCTAAACTTTCTATACTCTATTATTATAAGTTAATCTAGCAAGTCTATTGCTAATTTATAGTGTTTCATATAAATCAAATAATCAATAATACTCACAATAAATACTAAAAAAAAGAATGTCTCCTATAAAGAATATTTAGGAAAGGTAGAGACATGATAATTAATTTGGCCAAGGGTATGTATCTCTTTATTCATATTCTGTTTCTTTTGTATAATAATAACTATTGTTTCTATTCAATAAGGACCATTTTTTTCCACATTTAACACTAACTTTTTGACTTATATTGATAAGCTATTTATATATTACTAGTTAACAATGAATTATCTACTTTATAATAGACTATGCTAACTCTAAACTTTGTTAAACTTTCTATACTCTATCATATGCACACAGTTTCTTTATCAGTATCTAGATCTCAATTCATAGTTTCTTATTTTGTAACGCTTAATTTTTTATACTTTTAGGTTCAAGATTATTATGCACAAATTGCATCACCTATGTGACCTCTGATACTATTATATATATACAGTTTTCTTATTAGTACCTGGCCTTAATTTATAGTTTTTATAATATAATACTCAATTTTTTTTTTTTTTTTTTTTTTTAAGCTGACAAAGTCATGCCATATAGTTTTTATTTAATCAAAAATACTTTTTCAATATACTCAAATTTAATTGTGAGAAAATACATTTAGAATAGAGAAAAAACTAATAACTCAGTATCTGAAAAAACCCTATGACTTGCTGCAATTTACTTAATAGTGAATGTTAGCATATCATGATTCCACCAACACTGATATTTATTAAAAAAAAAGAATTTGGTATGTATCTATTTTGAAGAATATTTCTTATACAGTGATTTATTAAATATATATAGAAGTGTCTCTAGTTATCTAAGAGACTTCTGTACTTTTATATTATGTCTTTCTTATTCTTCCCCTTCTGATTTCTTGTCCTTTTCTTTTTTCTTTTCTGGTAATTTCCCTGTGATCTCTCCCATTATATCACTAGGTACACCTTAACTTCTATATCTCTCATTTCTCTTGCCAAAACTATGTTGTAGCTGTTTCAATTGCTGCATTGGTAGGTTTCTTATTACCAGTAATTTCTTCTGTTATCTTTCTCATCTTGTGTGTGATAACTCCTCTGATGATGTCGGTCTATTTCACTTTATCTGCTATGGATATTGTACCTGTTGTAGTTGCTTTTTTGAACATATGTTTTCATCTGTCTCTTATATTTTCTGTTTGTTTCTTATTATCTGCTCTGGCTATGCATTCTTCTATAAGGAATTTTGTGAACTTTTCTATTAGTTTTGTTCTATTCAGTCTGTATGTAAATGAATGAAGATCTTTCTCCTCCTGTTACTTACAGATTATATATATCAGACTGCTGTATAGGTATGGCTTTCTTGTATTCATGTTTACCATAGTTGAATGCTTGTTAAGTCACATCTTTCATCAGAAAGTTCTGTTCCTATGGTTCTCTGTAGTTGTTTGGAGGAATATTATTTTCAATAATGTTATCATCTACAATATCATGTTCCAGTCTATTTCTTTAGTTTTTTTAACTGTGTATCAGTCCTGGTTTTATCTCAAGGCTCTTTATTTGCTCACTTATTTGGTTTTAAGCAGAGTTCTCCCAAGTGTCTTGAAAGGAAAATTTATAAAGAACTGGTCCCATCTTAATAATGTTTTGCTACTGTTGATATTTTCTTCTGAATCTTTATTATGTCTTTATATTTGTTAACTTGTATAATTGTTATTAATTTGTCTGCTAACTCATTTCCTTAGTTACCTGAGTGACTTTTGATTTTGATTCATTTTACTATTATATTATGCATTTTTATTATCTCATGTATTGTGTCTGTCAAGACTTTGTTTGGGCTCTTGTTTCTCTTTATTTTCTTAATATGCCAGTTTTTCTCTTTATTGATTGTGTTGATTGAGCTTTGGCTATCTGTTATTATGTTTATAATTTTATAATACTTATTGTACTGATTGCTGTAAGGATCACCATCAGTTCTGCTCTTGTGGAGGATGAGGTATCTTGAGTTTCTGCTTGAAAGGTTATGACCTCTGTACCTCCCTCAGTCTGGATGATCCAACTGATTCCCATTCTACTATTTGTATGTTATCTTGTAAATGATCTATCTGTGTATATGTTAAAATCATTGTGCCTTAACACTTCTTGCGCAATTTGTTGTAGTTTGTAAATCATTCTTTCTGGAACCTTAAATTTTTTTTAAATTAGAACCTTCGTTATTGAAATTGTGTCTAAATAGATTGTTGGTGTGGGTGTAGCTGTATTATACATGTTAAGCTCCCTCAGAGCATGCTCTATTCCTTGTGGAAAGATTGTAGTCTGTTTGTTGATAATTGTCTACTGGGTATTTCTTGTTGTTCAGAATGGTATCATGTGATGCTTTTCTTGACTTTAATGTTTATTGATTATACTAGTAGTTAGTGCATTATGTATTATTACTAATCCTGATACTTACTTCTAAGCTCTGGGTTGTTAAAGGGCACCCTTTGCACTTGAAGACTAGAAATGTCTGGTTGTTACTAACCATATAGTTGGTTATTATAACTTGATTATTCAACATTCTTTTTTTTTTATAATTATAATTGTTCCTTCTTTCTTTATTATTAACTATTCAATCATTGACTATTGTTGTAATGGAAGCACTAGTATGTTTGACCAAAAATTATTTGTTTCTGGACTTTAAACCCTGTTGTGTTCTCTAACTGGGACTGCTTCCTCCTTATCTGCTGCCTGCGAGTTACTTGTATTAGTCCATATCTCCCTTAGGTCTCTATATTATTGTGGTATTCTATTTTGTTTGTCTAATTTTGTTTACACCTATTGCCATATGAGAAATCTTGTTTTGTTGTTGTTTAGCAGTTGGTCAAAGAAAAGAATTCTTCTATACTTGAGATGCTTTCTGTGCTTGTTGTACCAACTTTCTTGCACTATTTCTTGGATTGATCTGCCCTTGCTCCTAACCAGTTTCCTGCCCATGTATGTTTTGCCAGAGCAAAAGTGATTTCTTGTATCTTTAGTATACTTAGAATTTCATTTATGAGATTAGTTTTTCTTTTTATTCAGAAAGGAAATTTATCATTTATAATTGATGTGCTGGTCCAATATTTATTCTAGAGTTGTTGAAGTCTGATCTATGTGGTAATGCTACTCAAATTTTAGTTGTTTAGTCTGTGCAATAGGTTTTTGCCATGCATAAGAATTTGCTTGTCCTACAAATTATATAGTTTATATCAAAAGTCTACATATATTATGCAGTTCAGAGTTATTAAAGACAGGCCAGTTTTGTATTTGAATATCTTATTTATCTTGCTGTTTATCTTGTTACATTCTTACTCAGATATAACTAAGTCATTCAAAAGATATTCTATTGCTAGATAAAGGGCATGGTTTATAATGTAATATACTTGTTTGTCTGTGACTTTCTTCCATGTCAAGATTCTAGTAGTGATATCTACTTTTTATTTAATGATGTTCTTCTGTCAGATCTTTTTTCTATTCTCTGAAATCCATATTCTAAAGATTCTTGCAGCCTTGTTATGTTGTAAGGGATATATTTAATCTCTATTTAGTTTGATACTGTCTACTCTACTTTCTTTACTGATGTTGATACAAATTAGTGATAACTTGTTGCTATTGACTTGAATATCGTTTATTCTGAGAAATTTTGATACTTTATCTATTATGACCTGTATACCAGTTTGAGAGCTTATAAACCATATTATGTTATTCATATAGATAGTTGCTGAGATCTTGGCTATTTTTTTTATGCTTGTGCTTATCTTTCCTATGCTTGGTACTGTCAAGTCTAGGATGACCTCAGTTTCTATTCTGTATCCTTCATGCTTGTCCTCGATTTCTTGTAAAAGTGGATCATAAAAAATCCTCCATAACAGTGATGATATAATATCTCCTTGATCAATTCCATCATGAATAGGATATTTCTTTGTAAGCCTATGTGCTATTATTACCCTATTACTTTTACTATCTAATCTGTCATCTATAATTCTAATTATATGCTTCAATATATATATTCTTCTAAGAACTCATATCATCATTTGTTTGTTGATGAAATCATATGCTTTACTGATATCTTGGCTAAATATCCATGCCTTTTTCTTATACTCTCTGGCTTCCTCCATAATATTGTTCAATATATGAATTGGTTCCTGTATGCTTCCTCCTGGCAACTCGATCCAATTGTTCTTGCATAGTATTTTCTGCTTTGTGTATATTTCAGCTATTTTTGTTGTAAGAATTCCCATGAATATTTTTCTTGCTGTTTCTAGTTGGGTAATTGGTTGGATTATATTTATATCTCTTAACCAGTCTTTGGGTTTTGGGATTGGGTAAACATTCCTCTTCTTTCAGTCCCTTGGAATTTTTTCTATTGTTAGAATCTTGTTGAAGAGGGTCTCCATGACCTGCAACTCTTTTTTACCCAGGTTTTTGAACATACTGTAGGATAATTTGAAAGGTCTAGTGCACTTGTTATCTTTTTTTACTGGATCACCTCTTTTATTTCTGCTACTTTGATTGGGTTTAGTATTTTTGCATACCAATGTTCTCGAATGTTTTGTTTTGATTGTATTGTTCCTTCCAGTGTAGGAAATCTTCTATGTCCAGGATTTGACTTAATCTCATTCATTGCTAAAAATGATTTCAGATTTTACTTTGGATCTTTTCTAGCTCAGTTATAATTTTGATTTCATCTTCTCCTGTACACTCTATTAATCTTCTGATGTCTGTGAATCTTGCTTATCTATTTAGGATACTATTTATTATCTTCTTAGGGTTCTCTTTTAAGTTTTTATACTGCACTCTGTATGCCTCTGGATTGGTTTTGCTTTTGTCCTTGCTATTTAAACCTTTGCTATCCTACTTTCTATATTTCAGATCTCTTTAGTTTCTAATAACCATCTGTACAACTCTTCTTTGTTGTGTAATATGTCCTCTATATTGAGTAGTAGTTCCTTTAAGATAGGAAGCAGTGAATTGGCTTCCTTGATTATATTCTTTATTTGTATTTTTCTTGTTTGTAAACGTGACTTTAGGTCTGTGAACCATTCCTGGAATCTCCTATATGTCTTGCTAATTATGAGTGGTTTTTTTATCAAGTTTTTGTATTTTAACTTGTAAATTGTTCTAATATTCTTTTTCCATTATCTCTTTTTGAGTGTGACTTTTTCTGTTACTAGTATTGCTTCCTTGAGCTGTTTCCAAATCTCCTTTGCTGTTGCCAAGTTGTTTTTCATGATCTTGCTTGCTGAGTTTTCTATTTTCTGTTTAAACTTGATCCATTGTTTCAAATTAGAATTCATGAAATCAATCTTATTTTGTTTGTTATTTTTCCTATTTACTAACTTTAACCAATCACTGTGTGGTGTATCAAAAAATAATGTCACTATCTTGTGGTCACTATTTATGATAGTTTCTATATCAATATATTCTATATTGAGAGTGAACTGGGCCAGTGTATTTAATACCTATATATAATTCAATCTATTTCTATAGCATGATTTGGGTCACATGTATGTATAGCTTCTTTTGGTTGAGTGGAGCTATCTGTATGTACAGTATCTATCAAGTCAAATATCTGCAAAGTATCAATTATATGATTGGGTTTACTTGCTCGATACTTTTCCGGAATGTGATCTAGTTGATAGTTTATTGATTCATTCAAATTGCCTATCACTATAATAAATATGTTCTTGTTTTTTGCTTCATTGATCTTGAATTTGAGCCAGTGGTGTAGTTTGGCTCTCTCTTGTTTTTTGATTTCATCTATTACATTATATATAGTTATGATTCTATATTTTATCTTCCCCTTGGAAGTTATGTCAATTAGTAGGCCTCAGTTGATATAATCTTTGATGTTATATATATGTGTTGTTCATACTTTTCTCATAATAATATCTACTCCTGCTTCATATGTTTATCATGTTGATTTTGATAGCCATATTTGATACTCCCTTTCTTCATTTTACCAGAGTGTATTCTCTGATAACCATATTTCCATTACCCCCAATATATCTATTTTTTCTTTCTTGCCATAGTCTAACAAAGCTACTCTTTCGACTTCAATATTGATTTCTCTTATATTTAGAGTACCTATCCTCCAATGTTCATAAATATCTTGCTTTTCTTTTCTTCCTTTCATTTTTTTCTCCTTATCTTTTGACTCATTAAATCTATTAATTATAGTTGTTTTGAAAAAAAGAGGAACTAGGTTTATTGTATCTATACTTTAATAGATGATTCTAGGCAATCTATCATCACTTTCATAGTTGTTGCCATTGTTGTCTCCATCTGATTAATTCTTTTATTGATTAGTGTTTGCTATTATCTGATATCTATTCTTTTTGATAATGGAGTTCTATAGTTTGAGTTCTCTATTGATACCTCTTGTTATAAAGAGAAATCTGTAATTTCTGATCCTTTGGCTTTAATATATAGGCCTGCTTCTATACTGTTACTCTTCTATTTAACATATAGATCCAATGTTTGATGGCTTTCATGTCTGCTTGAAGCTACCTGAATGCTTTCATTATTCTTTCCATTTCTATTGGTAGAATCTGTGTCTCCTTGGTGACACTTGCATATGTTTATCCTAAAATAGGTTAATGTTTATCTATTTGCCTGTCTGATCATGGTAAGATCTTTTTACACCATTATTTTCAATTTGAGCTGTCCCAGTCTGTTTGTTTTGCTTCTTGTAAGTGGATCTTTTTTGTTGGTTAGACATAACATACATTTGTGATTTTAAGTACCATACCCAAAACAAAGTTTTTTAGTTTTCTCTATCTGGACTAGTTCCATATTGTTTAAATTGAGATTAGTATTCTTTGCCTTGTTCATGTTCGGATCATTTTTGAAGTAAAGGATTATGAATCTTTTGTTTTAAACCAGGTGATTCAGAGAGAAATAACAAGCTTGTGCTTCAATGTGTTTGATAATTTCTTGCAACTTCTTTGTTGTGGTTCCTTGTAGGAGATTTGCTAGGATTATGCTATACTGGTTTTTTTTTTCCTTGCCATATAGATCCTGATCATTTGATATATTCATATGCAAATAGTATTTTTATAGAGTGTCCATTTCTGAACTTGTGCTTTATATATACTTATTGTGCTAAACTGGACTATATCTGATTATACTGGTCCTACTGATTGAAGGGTTATGTTTTCAATTACTATTCTGTCTTGAAATAGGCTAGCGATATCAGTTTTCTTGAAATGGTTGGGGATGTTCTATATTCAGATAGATCAGGCTTTACTATCATTGGTCTGATCTGTGAAGCTAATCTAAGTTTGAAATAATCATTGTCACTAATCTTGATTTCACATACTGATAGTATCTCATGAAAGTTGTCAAAAATGGCTACAATCTTCACTGTATCTATGGATTGTTTTATATGTACATGTCTCAGGATTGTTAGATGTCCCAGTTTTTCTTACACGTATTTAATTTTTTCTTCTATTGTGTGTTCCATATTTTCTTCAGATTCCCATACAGTATGTTTTGCCTGGTCTGAGTGTATTGAGGGTTGCTTGTTGATTTGTATTGCTTGCCTATATGGTTCTAGTTCCTTTATTGCCTTCATAGCTAAATTTATTCTTGATAATACCCAATGTGTTGACTGGGGTCTTTTCTCCCTCTCTTACTGTTTCCATTATTGATGTTACTATTATGGGGATATGGATCTGTTATCGATAGTTATCTCCTCTGCTGGTTTTATAATCTCTGTTGTTTTATTCTCTGTATTGTTTCTGGTGCTGTATTCTTCACTCTCTAACTTCATATCTTCCTGATTTTGGATATCAACTTGGTTGGTCTTTGTCACTTCAGTTGTTTTCTTATTTTCTATTGGTGTGTAACTTTTTTTTTGCACTGGTTAGTGGATCAAACTTGTTTTCAAGTTTGGATTTCAATAGTAGTTTGAAGATCTTGCCACTTTCTATAAGGAGTCTTTTGCCTATATAATTAATTGTCAGGTCTCTTGTCCTAATTGACCTTCTAGATATATTTGATACTAGAGCTCTTTGTGAGCATTGTGTTTTTTCTTCAGCATTTTGAGTTATTACCATAAAAAAAATTTTTCAAAAATTTGGATGCGAATGGGAAAGAGTTTTTTTTTTTTTAAAAGTAATACTCAATCTTATATATCAAACTTTCATTTTTAAACTTTAGATTTATTATATATAAATGACATTATCCATAATCTTTGATAATATTAATCAAAGTACAACAAATAATTAAAAGTACTAGCAATAAGTTTATTTCAAGATTTTCAAATATTTTATATTTTACATGTAAACATTTCAATAAAGACTATCTAAATACTATTATTATATTTTTTAATAATATTCTCATTCATTAAGAACTGCTTAAAGAATATAAAATAGATATTATTTATCCTATATTAAAACAAAAAATCTGATAATATAATATCAGCATAATAAAATCAATCACACTATTTGAATCCATAAAAAAAACCTTTATCAAACTAATTAATAATAGACTGGCAAAAAAAAAAACTCTTTCCCACTTTCCCCTACTTTGTGAAAATTTTCTTTTTAGAAAGTTCTCTTTTTCCCTTCCCCCTTCTTTATTCTAGACATACTACTAACAATACAGCAGACAGAGTCTGAGATGTACTGACCCACACGAGGTTCTATTGCCTAACTTGTTGATGTATAGAAAGTATTATGTCTAGAGGAGCACAAGTGGACTTGAACTCCATATATGGAAAATGTCTGAGATGAAGGGAACTGTCTTTTGAAGGAGAGAAACTCCTGGAGTGAGGCTTTGTATATGTCTGAGTCATCATAGACAAGAATACTTTTATTTTCCTTTTTCTTATCCAACTCCTTAACCTCCCCCACTTATTAATCCTTTTCCCATTTATACTTACCCCTTTGTTTTATATCCTTCCTACTGATGGATAGCTTTTCCCTTTTCCAAGGATTTTTTTCTAGGCTTCTCACTCCTTTTCTTACTGAAACATTTCATCAACCCCATGAAACATCAAGGCTTTTTCCTGATCAAGACAGTAGGCTTTACATATAAAAAGGACCAAACAAAACTTTTCACAATTGAAAGGTTAATCTGTGGCAAGGGAGGTCACATTTTCAAAACTCTAGGCATGCTTTTCCATAATCACTGACTATTTTACAAAGCCGTATGAATGGAGAAGAGGTAATAACAGTGGGAATTTCATTCAGTAGTATCAAAAGTATATAGACTTACTTGCTGAGGACCTAGACTGCCATTGCTTTGATTCGAAGTAGACAGCTAGATGAGAACCTTTGATTTGAACACTTGATAACACCACCATTATTCAACTCAGTAGGCATGACAACAGGACTTCCTCTTGTTTTATTTTTCTTTCAAGATCCTATCAAAAAACTATGATCAGCTTACCCCCTCCAAAAGATCAGTGCAAGCTGATCATGTTTTATTAGGTTAATGGCCCCTAGTAAGGAAAGACCCATGGCCTACAGCTTGTTCCAAACTGGTTTTTAGATCCAATACAACAAAAACCTGATTTCACCAATCAAATTGTTACACACACCACCATACTACCCCAGTAAGCACCCTTACTAGTCGATAGTAAACTAGTAGCTAGATATTATTTATCATTTTTTCTCTTTCTCAATATGAGTTTTTAGAGTTTATAAGGGTCTACCCACATGGTTAGCTATAATTATGATTATTAGATTGATTAATAACTTAATTGTTAAATAAAGTTATATGCTTAATGTTATTTGCAAAAAAAAAAAAACTATAATAGATTGGTAAAATAATAATTCAATATTTTATTCTATTTGAAAACAACTGGATAGTAAGTATTACCTGGAAATAGCACTTGTGAACTGATCACCATTTTTAATTAAATTTTTGAAGATGTAAAAAAACAGAACAAACAATACTATATATTCTTTTAAGATATGAACAAAGCATATTATATAATAAATATATTAAGACTAATGGTCTTCTTTCAATGGATTAAAGTTTCAACTAAACTCATCAATATTATAAATAGCTATTTTATTAATATTTTTTAATAATACTATATTTTATATATTTAAAGAAGAAATAAATCAAGGTGATACAATTTTACTGACTCTTTGATGCATATATTATAACTTTTTATTACAGCAGTCAGTTTATTGATAGAATATCAACTTGATAATTATAAATTCAAATTTGACAATAGCAGTTCTACTAAACTCAATATCTCAATAATTGCATATATAGATAATATTATCTTTATATACTAGTATCTAAAATATCTAAAAGATATTATAGAAGTTAGTTCATCATTCTATCAGCTTAATAACATCA
Source organism: Acaulospora colombiana (assembly GCA_910592055.1). Taxonomy (NCBI): domain Eukaryota; kingdom Fungi; phylum Glomeromycota; class Glomeromycetes; order Diversisporales; family Acaulosporaceae; genus Acaulospora; species Acaulospora colombiana. The sequence goes on along the minus strand of CAJVPT010000620.1, from coordinate 15,676 downwards.
AAATTATTTAATTCAAATCAGAGCTTTTAATTATTAACAGCTCATAAAAAAGCATAACATTTTAAAATTAAGAGATTATATCTTTTTTAAGAACATAAGCAATTAGAGTTCTAGTAATATAGCATAAAAGTAAAAAAACAAAGACTTATTAATGCAATTTTAATAAAAGAAATCTGCAATACAACAATTAGAAAACAAATCACAGATAAATTATATAACTTCATTACAAATTACATTTTATTTCTATAATTAGAATACTTATTTTTTGAACTTAGTTTTAATTATAAACAAATTAAATAAATAGATAGGAAAATCTACAACTGCTTCAAAAACTATATTTATACTAATACTTTATTTCAGTAATCAATATACATTATAAAAATAGAAACAAAATAATTAAAAAATATTGTAGTAATCTATAAATCTTTACATTAATTATAACTAGCAAGTCAAATCACAAGACTTTGTATATAATAACTATAATTAATAATATAATAAAAATAAGTTATCCTTATTAATTCAAAGTTTTCTCATTAAGAGCAAACTTTTTTCAAGATATTCTTTTTAACATATAAGCCTAAAACATCTTAATTTAATAATAGACAATTAAATATAAGAACAATGGTTCTATCTATATCAAAAATATCATGGCCTTATTTATATCAAAAACATTTTAACCTTATCTATAGTATATTGAGATCATAATGATATAAAAATAATATAACTATCTTCTTTTTTTTTTTCTCGCTGATTCAATCTTATTTATTAGCTTTGATAAAGTAATTTGCAATACATATTGTAAGGATTATAAAAGAAGACAGAAGGTATTCTATATATTATTTATGCTACTAAACTTTCTAAGACTATGGTCTACTGGATGGCTTATTGTCATTCCAAACCAAGGGAGAAACTAATCTGCCAAGGCAAAGCTCATGCTAATTTTTATATTAAACAAAGAGAAAACAAGAGTATTATATTTTATAAAATTGTTCAGATATTTGTTAGTGATAGTAATATAACTGTCTTTGATAACTTGTTCATTGATCTATCTACTATTTTGCTGGGCTTTCTTCACATATTTGTATTGTTTTTCACTCTGTTTGTTAATTCCTATTGTTTGCTTCTATTGTTGAAAAATATGGCACCAGTTTAGCCATTTGTGGTAGAGCAGTTCTTTCCATTTATATGTTATTTCTTTGATGTATTTCTATATACTGAGAGAATCTATTGTAATCTTGTATATAGCTAATATTAAAGACTTGAATAGTACTCCTTTGATGAAAAGTTTGACATTTGTTTTTTGATTATTTGTATATAATTGCTTTTCATTGTTGGATGAATGTATTCTCTATATATATTAATTGCAATTTTGTTTGCATCTACAATAAGGTCTTGTGGTGTAGTATCACAGAGAAAAGTGTGATAATTGTCTTCTATTAAATTGCATCGAGGGCAAAGATTGTCTGTGTAGAGTATAGGTTTTCTCACATACAGTTTGGTTTTGATGGGTAATTCATTGTTCCATAAGTTGATTGAAAACTTTCTAATTTGTTGATCTTCTATTAATATATTGTTATTACTTATTTTAGAGGAATATAGGTTGTTAAAAGTTGCTGCCCAGTTTATATATTTGTATTGGCCTGTGAAATCTGTAAGGGTCCTGTTTAGAACTCTCCATTGTGCTAATCTTTTGACTTGTAAGAGTTTTTGACATATTATTTTGACAAGAATATCTATTATATCCTTGTCATATACTGGAATTATTGTAATGTTTGAGGTATTGGATATTAATGTTTCAATTTGTAAAGTTTTAGGAGCCATGCCATTGTTAAAGGGGTCAATTTTAGCCAATTGGTCTGTTAATTCATTGTATTTAATTTCTGTATGTACAGTAGGTACCAAAATTGATGCAAGATTTAGCCATAAAATCACATGGGCAAATAAAAGCACCACGTTTACCCCCATTTTGATATTTTTAGGGTTTCACATTTTTTTTGTTTACTCCTTCGACCATCAGCTAAACACGAGGAAAAAAAAATTATTGATTCAATATGGCACACTCCCATATCGAACTAACTGTTGTAGACTAAGGAAAAATCCTTGTGTATATTGAAAACATGAATGCCAAACAAGTTGCAAAAAAAATAAGATGTTTCTCCTCAACAGTAAGAAGGTTTATTGCCAGATATCAGAAGACCAAGAAAATAGAAAATCCTCGGCATTCCAGAAGAAAACCTACTCTCCCCAAGGAAAAAAAGGAGGCATTTGTGCAAGAAACCCTCAAGAAACGTTGTGAGCCATTAAAAGATATTATTAATTGTTTAAAGCTTAAATGAAGCTTAACAACTGCTGCCAGAGTATTGCATGATGCAGGAATTTATTCCCGTGTAGTAGTAAAAAAGCCATTTATATCAAAGGCTAATACAATTGCACGAAAAGAGTGGTGCGAAAAAAACAAGACTAAAAATGTGTATGATTGGCGACGTGTCATTTTTTTGGATGAAGTTAGTGTAGAAATTGGAAAGCAGTCCCGTCAAATCAGAGTAGGGCATTACAATGGTGAGAAATATAATTCTGAATGCTTGGTATCAACTTTTAAAAGTGGTAAATATTCATTAATGATCTGGGGATGTTTTGTGGAAGAGACAAAAGGTCCATTAGTATTTTTGATGAATATAAAAGAAAAAAGGAAAAAATTAAGGCAGAAACTTATCTAAAGGTTTTAAAAGATAAATTTATACCATTTTTTGATGCAGCACGTCTATTATTGAGTCTTTATTTAGTGTTTCAGCATGACAATGCACTGATCCACACAGCAAAGAGTGTCGCAAATTGGTTCGCAAGAGAAAAAATTAAACCAATGGTTTGGCCAGCTTTATTCCCTGATCTTAATCCTATAGAAAACATTTGGAAACTATTGAAAGATAATATCCAAAAATGTGAAGATTTTCCATGTACTACAGACGAGCTCAAAACTGCTCTGAAAGAAGAGTCGTCAAAATTTAATGTGTCAACTTTGCAAAATGTTGTAAATTCAATGCCATGAAGAATCAAGCAGTATTGAATACAAATGGAGGGGTGACCAAATACTAATGAATGGGCCAATAAAATTTTTTTGTACATAAAAAAATTTTTTTTATTTTTGTATGTATATGTAAATTTTCAGTTTTTTATAAATTCGTGCATCAATTTTGATGCCTACTGTACTTGAACTTTGTGCAAGTGGATGTTGTTATTATTGGTTTTGCATATATCTTGAATACTTAGTAATAGTTTGTAGTTTTTGTGTTTGTAGATCACTTGATCAGGTTTTTGTTTAAGAGATTGGTTAATATAGGATATTGCTGCTTGACTGTCAGTATAGAGGTCTACAAAGTATTGAGTGGGTATCATTACTAATGCTATATAAATTGTTATAATCTCTGCTCTGATAGATAATGGATGTTTGTTTATTTAAACTTGAAATTGAAACTTTTGTTATGTGGATATAATTATGATCCATTCTATATCTATAAATGATGTATTATTCCAATCTGATTTGGATCTGATTATATAAATCTGGAAGAAATTACCTATTATGGAGATGGCAATTTGTGTCAGTTTGTTTAATATGCTTGGTTCACCTTCGAAATATTGTTGAATATAACTTTGTATAATACTATTATCTTGTATAATTATATAGGGATCATGTATTAATTCTTCAGGTGATAAGGTGGTTAGATAATTAAGTGCTACTTGTATTAAGTTAGAGATATTCATATTCTTTTAATGGATAGCTATAGGAGGTTTTCAGGATGCAAAACGGATGTAATACTGAAGTTTGTTGAAATTATAATTGTATTTTGTGATTTGGAAGAGAAGTGACATATGCTTGAGTGTGTTGTATACTCATTTATATCATATCCTGGACATCTGAACAATGGAGATTCATTGTTTTGTAAAGTATAGTATTGATATGATATTGTTTTGTCCAGATTGTTTCTTTGTTTCTTTTTAATAAGTATTTGATCATTTTTTATTGTAGTTGCCCAGTGAGATTTTGTAATAGTTGTGTTTGTTGCTGGAATACTTTATAGAAAGATATTGTCTGTATTTGAATTGAGATATAACATTGTAACAGTTGGATCTCTTAGGAGATTTTGTATTTTCAGAAACCAATTGAGTGTTTTTTTTTTTTTTTTTTTTATCGCAAATGTGCATTAAATGCAGGTTTTTATTAGAAATTCAATTCATAAACAATATATTAATAGTCTTTATAAAATAGTAGGTTAACTATAGCCTATTGCGATTTTCTTGTTATGACACCCTTGCAGTCTATGACTGGCTATGCCAGAGCAAGGTCGAATGACTAATGCTCATTCAAAAATGATGAAATTACGGTGGGTGTAAAAATTGATAGGTTTGTAGAGTTGTTATTGATTTCCATTATGTCCAAGATACTGTTAAATATATTGTAACTCTGGTCATGATTGTTATTATTTTCTTTTTTGGGAAGACTATTTTTGTTCACTTTACTCTTCTTCCATTTGATACCAGTCTGTGGAGATGTGATTGTTGTGGCTGAGCGTTGTTTCCAAATTTTGTATATAACTTTGAGAGATTTGTTGGCTATTTTGATTTTTAATTTGTTGCTAGTAATCTTGTTCAGATGCTCATTAGTTATGGTTAGGACTGTTAGAAGTAAATCGCTTCCTTCTATATCTAATGGAAAATGTTTTTCTGGCATGGTGGTTTTGCCATGTTTTTTCTTTTGGGACTGGTTGATTAGCTTGTTTAGTTTTGGGATAGCTTTGTGGATCATTTCCTTGCTTTTGGGACATTCAACTATGTATATCATGTCTTCAACTCTATGATCACATCTTGGACATTTTTGATCAGGATATGTTGAGGAATACCTCTTATGAAGTTTATGCCTTGTTGGGAGGGAGTTAAATAGTAATTTAGTTCTAAAGGTGACCAAGATTCTGAATTTGACTTTATCCTCTGGCCATAGTTCCTTGTTTGCTTTTTTTAGAAATATATAGTCTTCGATAGATGCAGGCTTGTAGATGTAATTCTGACTTGCATTAATGAGAAATAGATTTTTGCTATGATTTATAGATTTTAATCAATTGATGATGCTGGGTCCAATAGAGTAATTAATTAAAGGAGAACTATTGAAGTTTTTATAATGGATTCTTGGTGACCAATTGAGTGTTTTTCCTGGTGACAATTTCTTTTTGTATCTAATAAGTTGGCACCATTGGAGAGGATATGTTCTTTGCACATTTAAGAGTTGCCCAGTAAACAATAAGTTGTGTTTTATTAGTTGAGTTTGATATTTGTTGTAGAAAAGGGGGATGAAAATATTTTCAATTGTTGTGTCAATTTTTTGAAAAGTGGAAATTTGATTGTTATTGTGATAAAGTTGAAAGCTAAATCTATATTTGCGCAAGAGCCAGAGAATGTCATATGTTAAGTTGTTTCCTGGTTTACATATTGGCTTTATTAGGTGGATAAGGATTAAATTGGTAGACCAAAATTTATTTTATAGATGTTAAAGTTGATGTCTTGCTGAGTGTTTGTGATATTTTGTTTATTGATTCTCTGGATTCAATTTGTGGCATATAGCTGTGTTTGTCAGTCCCATAAATGAAAAAGGTTGTATTCAAAGATATTAAAGATTGTATTGTTGGGAATTGTATTGGCTAGGCCAAGTTTGTGTTTGAAGGTGCTAATGAGTTTTCTTATTAGAATATTGCAGGTGTTTTCTGATAAAACTATATTTTTTAGGAGATATTCAATACTAGGAAAGAGGATATGGTTGATGATATATCGCATTTGTTTGTCAATCACTTATTTGCTACCTATAAGTGCTCTAGTTTACATAACTTTGTATTGAATTAGTTGCTTTTGATATCATTTGAAGGCCTTGTTATCATATCAAATACCTAAAATTCTGACTGGAATATTATCTTCACAGCCTGGGGTATGTTGATTTTACATTTGTACCCCTTGTTCTTTAACTGAGTTTTTGCCATTGATTATAAGAAGAAAGGATTTATGTGAATTCACTGCTATATCATTAATTGTATAGAATTGTTATGCTATATTTATGATTATTTGTAGTTCTGATTGAGTTTTCATTATCCATATAGTGTCATCTATATAAGCATTGATTAAAATTTTTATAGATGAGATACATAATTGATTTTCTATTGATATTGGATATAGTGTTTTGATAGTGTATCCTTTGAAGTTGATGTTTATAGTATATAAGAGAGGATCACAGAAGATTTGCCAGAGGAGAGGAGAGATGGAGTCCCCTTGATCTATTCCATTCATGACATTGTATTCTTGTGTGAAGCCATGGCAAGTAGTAACTGCATTGGTTTTGTTTTTAAAAATAGCTAGAATTATATTGATCATAGATTGTGAGAGCTTGATGCATTTTAGTACTAAGTTAAGCATATGAATATTAATAGAGTCGTATGCTTTAGACATGTTTTGACTAAGTATCCAGACATGTTTATTATTATCTTTTGCATCTTTTGTAATGCAATTTAAAATATAAATGGGATCTTGTGTACTATTTCTTAGTAGACATACCCAGTTCAGATCTAATAGAATAGAAGCATTTGTAAAGCATTTGGAAAGTCTATCTGTAATTATTTTGGTGAAGATTTTTTGTCCAGTATTCAGTAATGTTATAAGTCTTGTTATATTGAGATTGTTCTTTCAATCTTTTGGTTTGGATATCAGGTATACAATCCCTCTGCTCCATTCTTTTGGTGTTTGGTTAATGTTAAATATATCATTAAAAATTCCTAGCAAAAATTTCTTGGTCTCTTGTTTTAGATGCTTGTATGCTTTGTAGGGTATTGAATTCCTGTTAGAAGTTGATTTGGAGTTTCTTTGTTGAATAATACTTGAGAGCTCTTCGATTGTTATAGATACTAATAGATCTTAATACCAGTCTTGTTTTATATATTCCAATGGTTTATAAGCTGCCTGCCAGAAAGGAAATTGTTCCAATAGTTGTATGTTTCTTTTTGGGATCCATTATTCCCTAACTTTGACTTTAATTTCTGATGGATTGGTGATAATGTGTATATTGTCATTATCAGAGATAATAATTCTGTCTAAGATAATAGATCTTGTGGATCTATTTAAGATGCTATTTATCATCAATCTCTTTTAGTTTTCCAGTATTACTTGTCATTTGATACTAAATTGTTTGATTGCTTGTTGTTTGTGTGTATTTGTGAGAATTCTTATAGTTGTTTTGAACTTGATTGTAAAGTTTTTGATTATTGTTTTCCATGTTGTTAGGTCTGGATTTGTATTTATTAGTAAGGGTGCCTATTGAAGCTCTTCATATAATTCTATTGGTATTGTTTTTATTGTTGTAATTATTGAGTCAATATTGATTATGGTTTGTGTGATAAGTTTGTTGAAGTTGTTGAAGTTGAACAAGAGTTTTGAGATGATTTTGATCAGTTTTGAGATTGCAGATTTTATGATGTAATTTGATTTTTGTTATATATGATTTGGCTTATTTATAGAGAATATGTCTGAACTTGTTCCACTTATGATCCAAGTTACTATATTGAAAAATATTTTGATAAGCCATGATAAATTCTTCAATCTGATCTGCAAATTTTTCCCATGCTGCTGACGAAGTGTGGCTTCAATTGAATTTATGATTTGGTATATGTTTTGCTTTAGAGGGGACTTTGTTCAGTTGCCAGGCTTTTATTTCAGTGATTAAATCTGAATAATCATTGCCTATAATTTCTTTAATTTTATGTGAGATGTATGCTTTTCTTAATTGCTATATAGAGGATGAAAGAATCCATATTTGATCTATTTTACTTTTGTTTTGTTTATTTTGTCAAGTAAATTCTTTTCTTGATAGGTTGTGTTCTCTGTATATATCGATAAACCCTTGTTCCAATAGGTATTTAATATGTATAGCATTGGATGTAATTGAAAGGTGTTTTTTGTAGTCGCTATATTTGTCTAGGCTTGGATTGCTTACTGCATTGAAGTCTCCTACTACTATTATCTGATAGTTTTTTGTTTTAGCTTTATTGATCCATTGTTTCATCTTGTGAAAGGTGTTTAATTTTTCATTGTTAAAACTATATGCCGGAAAATATGCTTCTATAATTCTGACTTTTTGTTTGTTGGAAAAGGCCATATCTACTGATAAAAGTCATTCTTGATAGTGCTGATGTTTAAAGATTTATTGGACAAGTTGATGAGTAATACTGATACCAACACCATGTCCTAGAGTTTTTGTTTCTTTGTGTGTCCAAAAAGATTTGTAGCTACGATATGTTCAAAATTTTGAGGATTGTGAAGTCCATTTGTTTCTATTGTAATGATAATATGCCAATTATTGATGTTATAAAGTTCAAACCAAAAATTTTTTTTGAGATTTGTTGATATACCATGAATGTTGTGAGTGATAATTTTCCAAAGGTATATATATGTAAAGTAGAAGGTGGAATATTTGAAATGAGATTGTCTATGTTCGATATATTCCATATAGAAGAAGAAATACTGTTTGTATTACTCATTGATTAGAAAGAGTTTGGGAAGTGTCATCATTGGAGACGAGAACTTGAATAGTTGCCAGTTCAAAGAGAGATAATGTGATTACATTCATACTGCCTGATAATCTGTTAAGTTATTTATAGATTTTTGCTTGGTCTTGTCTGATTTCTAAAACTGGACTTGATATTCTTCTTTTTTTAGAGGTATTTGAGGTTATGCTCATGACTTCTTCATTAATTGATCTGTCATTTCTTTTAGCCTGTGATTTATGATCTGCTTTATATATATGGTAGTTAAAAATGGGTCCCTAAAGGGAGGCAGGGATAAAAGTTAAATATTCCTTACTAGAAAAAATTAAAATTTTTAAATTAATAATTAAAAAAACCACTTACAATTGTTTTATATTATCTAAATCATTAATTTATAATATTTTTTGACTTTTGTTCCTATTAAAGTAAAGAGTTATAAATTTTTTCTTCAAAAAGGGACATAAGTGATCTATGAAATTTTATATGTTAAATACTTTAGGAACTTATCATTAATAGTAGTAGTAACCAAAGATGGGTTCCTAAAGGGGGAGGCAGAGACAAAAGTCAAATGTCTCTCACTAAGTAACATTAAAATTTTTAAATTAATAATTATAAAAAAACTACCCATAATTGATCTCCATTATTCAAATCATTGATTTATAGCATTTCCTGACTTTTGTCCCTATTGAAGTGAAGAGCTATGAATTTTGTCCCTCAAAAAGGGACATAAGTGATCTGCAAAATTTTATATGCTAAATACTTTAGGGACTCATTATTAGTAGTAACTATCATCTTCGAGATGTCCTATATGCTTATTTATGCTAATAAGTTCAGATTTGATATTCTTGATCTTCTGTCCTATTTCTTTGATGGCTGATAGAATATTGTGTAGTGAGATGTTTTGGACATTGTCAATTAGGTATCTGGTAGGATCTGTTGCCTTTATAGTGATAGAATTTGTGGTAGTATTTCTTTGCTTTACAATTTCAGTGAAGGAAGGTTGATGTAATATATTTATAGGATTTGCCTCTGTAAGTTGATGGAGTATCCACTGGATTTGTATCTATTATAAAGATGTTCAAATTTCTTGGCATTTTCTTGTTTTTAATTTGTAGATATTGTTGCTTACTTTGAATCAGACAATTTTCAATCATATGTGCAATGCTGGAGTAGAGATTGCATGCTTTAGTGTCTGAATCAATCCAAGTGAGTTCAGTGTTTCCAAGTTTTGCAGGAAAGATCTTGGAAGCTTCTAAGAGTTCATCTGTTTTGAAACTAAGGATAGCAAATCTTTTTCATTGATATTTAGAAGTTTTTGAAATATAGCATGTTTGGGCTTTAGTTTGATCAATTATTTCTTTAAGATCAAAACCTGTAGTACTTGGGGAAGGTTGGCTAGTTTGATTGTGTGTTTGTTTCATTCTATTTTAACTTGATGGGTATTAAGGAAGAGATAAATATGAATAAGGTCTCTTTTGAAAGGGATTGCCTATCTGGTTTGGATTTTCTCATAATCTTCTTGATTTTTGTATTCTAATGTGATTGTTTGCCACATGTCAATTGTTTGCATTTTGAGAAATTGAATTTCTCCAAATTTAGTAAAGGCTGTGCACACCTCATTGTATATGACATTGAGTGGAATATCCCATACTTTGAAGCTTTTGTTTTTGGCTGCAATACTATCATATATGGGTGTTGCAATCATATAAATAATAGTGTTATTATTGATGGTAAGATTTTTAACTTTATTTGTGTTTTTTTCATTCCCAAATAAAGCAGTGATAAGTTTTGCATTTTATGGATTATCAATTTTGATATGTAAAAAGAATTGGAATTTGGCAAGGAGTTTTACCAAATTTCAGATTTTACTATAGTTACCTTTACCAGGAACCTTCTCAATGGGAATTGTTTAATTAAATCTTTTTTTCCTATATTCAACTTGCTAGTTGGTTGGAAATAGTCTTGCAGTGAACTGCCTATTATCTAATTTGTTTTTTCCCTTAACATGGTATTGAGTTTGATGTTCTGTTTCTTCATATCAATCGATTTTAGAGTTTGTTTCAGAATGAAAACCTCCAAGAGTGGAGGAAGTGCTGTTTTGATTATTTATATCTTTGTATTCAATATTAGATGTTCTGTTTAAGGTTGAACCAACATCTGATTGTTTTGCTGGGGTATGTGTAGTGCTATTAGTAGTAGCTGGGAAGATAGCTTCTACTTTTTCTTTCTCTATTTCTTGAATTTTCATTGCAAAGCTTTGCTAGTTTTGAGTGTGACTTCTTGTATTACTTAAAATTGTGTTTGTGTTATGTTGTTATTGTTGGATCATTCTATATTGTGCTTGAGTTTTGGGTGGCATGATGACTTGAAAAACTCTTTATGAAGCCAGAGAAAAATAAAAAAGAAAATTGCCTAAAAAGAAAATTTTCTGAAAAAAAGGATTTATGGGAAAGAATTTTTTCTATAACTATATTCAAATTAAACTTAGAACATATATATTATATAGATTAAACAAATTTTAAATACATATAATATAAAAATACCAAACTGATATCAAGTAGATATTCTATACAACAATATAAAAAAATTAACCAACCATCTTTCTTTGTTACACTCAAAGCAACAATTCAAGTATTTATTAATAATTATAATACCTATAACAGTTTCAATTCCAAAGCATAAATAACTTAAAATACTATAGCTTAATAAACATAGTCTAACAAATCTGAATAAGCATAAACATTGCTCAATGCAATCAAAATATTATTATTAATAAACAAATCAGTAAAGACAATAAATTTATTAAACTTCAATATTATACAATGTTAGATATCTTGCATGAAGAAAAAAGAAAAAGCTGTGGATTCTTAATCAAGATATGACAAAAACTTATAACTTAGTCAACTCAAAGATGCTAGTAAAAGCAATGAAGCACATCAAGATATCACAAAAAACAATCAACATCATACATGCCCTATTTAGAGACAAAGGGAACAAAGTCATTACAACATATGGACTTTTTTCCCAATACAAAGTACTGGATAGTATTGATCAAGAGGATACAATCTCATCACTTCTATGGCACATCTTTTATAATTCACTGTTAACAGAGATTGATTCATTAAGGAGGAGGTACAGATATATTATCAGAATAAAAAGGTCCATAGAAGAACTACGAAGGAAAAAATACACAGAAATCAAAGCTAGCACATATATGGACAACACAACATGGCTGGCAGACAGCCTAAAAGAACTGCAAGAGATCCTGAACATAGCAATAGAGTTTTACAATTACAATAATTTAGAATTAATTCTCAAAAGTTACAACTAATCATAATTAATGACCAAACAAAAAACTTTGAACAGAGCTTCACTCTTAAAAGAGGATCAATAAAAAGTAGTAAGTCAGGTATCCCAATGAGAATATTAGGGGTATAGCTAAACAGCTCAAGAAAGAAGATATATCAGAAACAGCTCATTACTGAGAAGATCTGAAAAACAAGCAAGTTAATAGGCTGAAAGGCAACTATAGATAAACAGATAAGATATATAAACTATGTACTTATGTCAAGTATAGAATATCTCTTAAATGACATAGTACTTTGGAAAGTATCTGCAACTATCTAATGTGAAAGATTGCAATAAGATACAAGCACAAATGTAAAATGGCTATCATATTTCCAAATACACTACTATATAATTAGCATGAATATAGAATATATCACATATGGGATAGATAGAAGCAACTACATATAAGAAACTGGATAGAAAAAGTCAAGGACAAATAACTACTAGATCAGATCTCCAGAATGGATCTGCAGAGTTTGCAAAACATGTTTTGGTCAATCGAGTTAGTCACAACATATCTCACCCAACCATTTCTAAAGATAGGGCAAAATTTGAATCATAATATTTTATGGCTTCTGAGAAAATATAGCTTACAGAACTACCTCAATTCAAACTTCACAACACTATAGAGGATAGAAAAAATAGACAGTATAATCGAAGAATCTACATCAAAAGTAATATATCATCAACACAGGTAGCTAACTTATAAAATACAATCTGATATTTATTGGACAGATCTTCAACTTCACAAGAATGCAGATATTATATTGATGAAAGGTATGTACCATTAATTAGATAAGAAAAAGAGAAACTCTAAAATAGTATATAGCTACAGTATATATATAGAAAGCAGAAGACACTGATAACTATAGGACTTTTAATCAAGGCAGATCTCTAATCGAAGTAAATATGTACAAATTATACTGGAGTGTTATACTCAAATACTAGGTAGAAGTTATAGACAAGAAAAAATGAAATACTGTTCTAACTCAGTTATCTATATATATTATATAAAAACTGCAGTAATATCTCCACTAGAAAAATACAAGGAATGCACAATAAGAGAAAGAAATGCATTACTAGAATTCTACATATACTCAATGAAAAAGCAATATACAATTCAGATTCCAGTAGAAAATCAAACTTATTATTCAAGAAAAACATGAATGAATCTACAATTACATTAAGATATAGAATATCCCCTAGATCTATAATAAAGGAGTTGAAAGATCTGACAAAACTCCCACAGGAAAACAATACAGACTCTCAAATACAGAAGAATAATAAAAAACTAGGCCTAATAGATATTAATAAAACCCTTAGCCTAGAAGACTTAAAGTTGAAAGAACTAAGAGCCATACAGTATCAGCTTAAAGAATGTCAACAAGTAACAATATATATAGATAGATCAGTATCTGACTATGGTAGCAGATCATATATAGACTTTGACTAGATCATCAAGGACAAAGATGGGAAAGAACATACCTTTCAAGAGCAAACACAACTGCACATCTCATCTATAAGGACAAAGCTCATGGCCATAGTAATAGTAATTAGCACCTTAAGTAGAAACATCACAGTTCAACTATACATAGACAATCTCAATACAATAATCAACCTGGTGAATACATCAGATAACCACAGATCAAGAAAGAAACAACACTATAATCAAATAATCCTAGACATGTATAAATATATAAGAAAACATCAGGACTTAGACATAACTCTTCACAAGGTCAAGGCATACATAGGTATTTCTCTCAATAAGAAAGTTGCCAAACTGTTTAAAATCAATTCTATATCACAAGACATGAAACCCAATCAGAGGATCATTAATATCAAGAAACATTATTAGGGATCACCACTAGTCAGTATCAAATAGGATCAAACACTAATAGACACACTAGAAAAGGACATAGCAAAACAAATCAATAGAGCTATAAGATTCACTAGATAGTAGCTGCTCAATAGAATCCAAAACAGCTTCACAAAAAAGAATTTCAGGAACATACATTGGCAATATACCTTCAATAGTTTATATCTCTCCAACATAGAAGAACAGATCACCTTGAATAAGGATCACTATCTAAGGAGGTTTAGCTTCAACCTATGGTATGAAGAACTACTAACTAGGAATAAACTGTACAATAGATACCCATCAATCTACAAAGATAACAAATGTTACAAATATAAAAAAATAGAAGACACTACACATCCCTTCCTATACAATAATTAGAAAGACATCTTGAAAAAGAACTTTTACAGAATTTTAATAAAACATATATCTTTATACATCTATAAGGAATACAGGAAAACTTCAAAAACATTGTACAGCAGTACATCTACTTAAATGTACTCAGGACCTTTAAGCTCCTCATTAGGGAAGTAGTCACAAGAGAAATTCCAGTGATACTTAACAGGATAAAAACTAGTAACAAAGCAATCACGAAGTCGATCATCAATATAATGAAAGACCTGTGGATCCATAGCACAATAGTAGCACTCCCAGGTCACCAAGTACTGTTTCTGAGTTCAATACCACTGCGAGGCAGCATCACCTAAGCCTAGGTGGTACAGGAAGATCCCATCCAACTCATGATGATGATTACTGCCACTCAAGGTTAAGATCCTGTCCAATTATAGGAAAACTAAAAGATCACAAGATACTTCAGCCAGTTTTAGCGCTGAAGTCACCTTGCCATATATGGCAAGTTCTGCAAAGTTTCTGCAGACAGGTTGAAGATCTGCTACTAAAAACAAGGGATTAACAGAGCTCTGGCACATTAGTTAGAGGAGGGTCTTTACCAAATTGAGATCTGTCCAAGACTCCATGGGATCTCTTCATAGGCAGGCCATAATAGGTCATGTAAAAAGGGTTTTCAGTGGGATGAGACGATATCTAAGACTCTATGTGAATACTCCATAGGCATGCTGTAATAGGTATTGTAAAAAGAATACTAAGCGGGACGAGATATAAAAGGGGTCCTGTATCTTAACCCAAAGGTAAAAACTGGGAAGGGGTACAGAGTAGGAAGGTGGGTAGTAAGGCTTTCTTCAGCAACAAGCCACGTAGGTGTTGACAGTAACTGTAATGGCTACTGGTTGCAAAAATAGGTTTTATTACTTAATTTGTAAGGTTATAAGAAGAATGCAGATGTAAGCTGGATATAGTTCAGAGTATAGCACTATGAAAAGTGTATTCACAGTCACATGGTGGCTTTACTGTAATAAAACAGGCTTCGTTTACCCTTAATAAAAAAAAATTAATATAATGAGAAAATGAAAAGAACTTTTATATGACATTTGAAAAGCACACTGCAAAGAATCCCATATACAAGCCCAAAGTCCATTGACAAACAAGATAGTAAAATGAACCAAATGTATACAAGACAGGTAGCAATAGGACCAAGAGAACTCATGTGACCTATCAGAACAGGACCAGAATATAAGTTTAATCAGAATAGTTAATAGCTACATAAATGAATACATAAAGTACAACACTAATATTTTCACATTATTATCATTCCATCCAATAACTAGCATGGCCTTGAAATATTAGTTTTCTTTCTCTTAAGGAAAGGGCAACAAGTTATGAGATAGTTCATAGCTTATCAAGTTTTATTATTACTAAAGTTATATTCTTATACCATAGCACTAGCTACTCTATATGGTCAACTCTCTATAAAAGAAAATGTATGTATTGTATGACAAATACTATATTTTGTCATATTGAATGCCACATTTGGATAGGATTATCA
>CAJVPT010000619.1:0-27456 GCA_910592055.1 Acaulospora colombiana | reverse complement strand
GTATTGAGTATCATTTTGTTGATATGGATTCTATAGTGTTTACATCTGAAAGAATAGATGTTGTCTTCTATTTTGGAGCAAGTGAAGCATGTGGGAGATTTGTAGATGTCAGGTCTGCGGTTATGTAATTTGTCCATAGTTGAAAGTTCTAAGTTCCATAACTTGATAGCGAATTTTTTATGGTTGTGGTCTATATTACTGTATCTATATAATTACGTGTGATCTTTGTGGGGTGAAGAAGTTGGAGCGACTGTTTCCAGTTAACATTAGCTCTTTGCTATTGGTTTAATATGCGGTTTCAGTCAAGTATAATCTATTTGTATATGAGTATGGCTTGTCACATTTTTTTGATTGCTTTGCGAATAGTATCAGTGATCTCGAGCTCTTGGTTGTAGCTGAAAGTAATGACATTGGGATCCAAGTTATTTTGTACAAGTATCCCACTATTGTTGATATTCTTCAGGCTTTGTTTGACTAATTTGTTGATTTGTTTCAATTTTTCGTTATTGTTGTCTTTTTTGTTGATTTTGATCCAGTTGACAGAGATTTGGGCTGCTCAGATGTAGTTGTGTAGGTTATGGTTGAAGCCTGCTTCGGATATGTTCTTTATTTGTCCTAATGTTGCTTTTTTAACTTCCGATATGAGTTTCACTGAATCTGACTGGTAGGGCTCCGAGAGCATGGTTGCAGCTATGATCTCTGCTCTGAAGATGGAGCACTGTCCCGTAATGCTGAGGTTGAGATTGTTTTGTTGTGTTGAACTGGTTGAAAAAATGATACCTACACCCAGAGCATTGTTGTTTTTGTGGCTAAAAGCTTCATCTATGGTTATCTTGATGGTTTCATTGGTGTTGATGTTTTTGTTAATGTCTATAAGTTGTTGTATTGTTGAATCTGATAGAACTATGAATTGTAGTATGTTTTTAATAGAGGTTGGTGTTGTGTCGATCTCAACTGCCTCCAGCATTTGATTGGGTTCATTGAGCCATCGTTGTATACTATCGGGTGAGATCTGAATTCTGAAGTGTTGCTCTGCATAGGTTCCTGTCTTGTCTTTGATGTTTTGATTACAGGAACTTGATATAGTGAGTTTGCTGAAACTTTGAAACAACATATGTGGCTTCTTCTATCTATGTGTTGATTAAAGTCACATCCTGAACATTTTATCAATAGTGAAGTGTCTGTAGTGAGGTAGTGCCATAGTTTGGTATGGTTTTTTGCTTAACTCACTTGTTTTCCAAGAGTTAGGGTTTGGTGTCACTGAAGAATATACCATGATTTGCTGAAGTTTCTTCGCTATTCTTGTCTATTGTCTGTGTCATATCTGATTTGTATTTCTGGATTGAGTTTGTTGAATGATGTATAATTGCTAATATAGATTTGTGTTGTGGCCTTGAGTGTTGTGAAGAAGGAAGATTGTTTTCTCTTGTTTGTTTTGTTGTGAAGTGCTCCTACTTAATGCCAGTTTAGGGCCTTTATACGATAAGTATTGAGAAGTTGTTCTATCCACATTATGTTATGTGTTCTTAGTCCCTTTCTATTGAAGTTGTACCATTTGTTAGTCATGATATCTTCTATGTAAGTGAGTTTATCATTGATGTTCTGGTTATTGTCTGTCATTGTATTGTAATATTTTGGGCCTGTATGTTGTTAAGTATATCCTGTATTAAGTTGGCTTTTGCTGGCAGGATCCTTAAGCATTTCTTGAGGACATTCTCTTTTTGTCATGCCATCCATTGGAGTTGTTGGGTTCTGAGCTAGATTGTTTATCCTGCCAAGTTATTACTATGATATAGTTCTTGAAAATCACTGCAATGTTTCTGTTGTTGTTATGTTACAATTTCTATGATGTTGTACTAGTTGCTAAGATATGCTACTGGAGTTGGAACAGTTTTTGGGAGTTGGGTGTGATGTTTGAGACAGCTATGAATGTGGTGATCTATCCATTGTGTTTCATTTCTCATTAGTACCAGGTCTGTTAGCAGATATTCTATCATGGGAAAAAGAATGTGGTTTGTAATATAATGGTGCATCTTGTCTATAATTTGTTTTCTAGCTATTGTATTGCAGATTGTGGTGACTTTCCTTTTAATGAGGCTGCATTGATATTGTTTTCCTTTTTTCCTTTCGTGCCATATCCCTAGAACTCTTATTGCTTGTGTTTTAGTAGTTGGTAATACTTCATGTTCCTGAAAGGTGATACTTTCTTGTGGACTATTGAGGATTAAGAGTTCTGATTTGAGGGGATTGACTATAATATTGTTGAGGTGGTAGAAGAAGGCACTGACTTCTATAATGTCTTCGAGTTGTTCTCTATTCTGAGCAATGAATGTAGTGTCATCTATGTATACTGTTACTGAGATGTTAAGGTTTGTGAAGCTGCTATTGTTGCGATTGGGTCTGTGTCTGTTGAGCTGATAGTCTTTTATGGAGCTAAATGTGCTTATTAAGGGGTTGTAGTAGTATATACAGAGGAGAAATGAGATTGTATCACCTTGATTGATTCCTTCTTCCACTTGGTATGGGTCAGTAAGCCTGAAATATGTTATTACTTTGTTTGATCAGTTTAGAAAGCAGTTGCTGATTATATTGATTAGTTTGCTTGGTACCTTGATTCATTGAAGTAAGTTCGTTAGTCTCTGTATATTGACCGTGTCATATGCTTTGCTCATGTCTTGGAAGAGCATGAGGCATTGTTTGTTTGTTTCTCATGCATCTTTCAGTACTTGATTTATGATGGTGATAGGTTCGCGAGTACTACTTTTGGGTAGTACTACCCAGTTGTTTTCAAATAAGATCGGGTGTTCAGTCATTATTTTGACTAAATGATTATTTATAAGTTTAGTGAAGATTTTCTTGATTGATTCTAGAAGAGTGATAGGTCAGGTGATATTGATGTTATATTGCCAGTCTTTCAGCTTAGGTATTGGATATATTGTTCCTTCTTTCCATTCGGTAGATAGTCTTTCGTAGGTGAGGATGTTGTTGAAGAGTGGGGTTATGGCCACTACTATTTCTATGTTAAGATGTTTATATGCCAAGTATGGAATTTGTGATGGTCCTGGAGCTGATTTGATACTAGAGTGTTTGATTACTTGTTAAACTTCTTCGGTGATGAATGGGGTGAGTGCAGGATTGTACCATTCTTCATGAATAGTAGTGATAGATTAATATATATTCTACCAGTGTATGCCTTGCACTTCAAAAATATGTCTCTTCTTCATCCAATTTTTGAAATGTGATCTAACTGTTTCTTTGATTTCGTGGAATTTGTATACTAGAATTTTTGTATCTCCCTCCTCTTTAATGAGTTTGGTTGTGAGAATGCTTTTCTTGAGATTATCTAAGAGTGATCTTATGAATTTCTTCTTGTCCATATCAAACCAGTTGTTATGATTTCTAAGGGCTTGATCTACGTTTACTTTGATAGTATCGTATATGTTTTGTTTATTGATAATTTTTTCGAGGGCAATTAATTTATCAATTTCTTTATTTAGGACTTTAATATCTTTATCTGATGGAAAGAAGTGGATCGATATTTGTTCCTGTATGGCTTTGTGAAGGTTGACAAGTTGTTTGAGATTAGCTCTGATATCCTGTTTATTGTACATATTGATTTGTTTTTTGTATTATAGCAGGTGAATAAGTAGAGGGTTTTGTTGGCTTCAGATATTTGGGTCTGTCTCTTTGTTTTTCTCTGTATTTTTAGATATATTTGTTGGCAGCATTAAGGATAGCTTGTCAGAGATAGTTCCAGTTTTTGTTGATGTCTGTTGGTTCTGTTTTAAGGAGACTATGGAGGGCTGGCATTTATACATTGAGTTCAGTGACAAAAGCTTCCCATTGCTTGTCTGAGGTTTTCTCCCATAGGAAGCAGGTGTTTGTATACAGCCGTCTATTTTACTTATTATTTGTTTCCAGTTGTCAGCTTTCTATGTATGTTATTTGTAGGTTGTGGTCAGTTGTGATGTTGGTATCTTTTGTTATAAATGAGTCAATTGTAACCATGTGGTAAATGTATTTGTCCAGATTACATCTATTCTGCTTGAAGTAGTTGTGGAGTGCCAAGTATATTCTTTTTGCTTTGAGTTGTAATATCGGTATGTATCGATCATTCCAAGGTTAATGAGTTGTTCACAAAAATCATTTGTTTTCTCTCTGTGTATTTTTCTATTGTTGGAGATTTTGTCTATTCTGTTATATGGGTTCACATTAAAGTCTCCTCTAATTATGATGTGCCAGTTCATATTGTTCCACTGTTTGATCTATCTGATAACTTGGATTTGTGCTGCTGTTCTAAGTTTTCCAGCTTTAGATGGTGAGTAGATGCCAATGATTCTACAGTATAGCTTGTTTGGGAGTGCGAAATCTATGTATATCATTCTGTCCAGGTATCTTTATATTTTAATTACCCAATTAGATAGGAGTTTTTTGATTGTGACCCCTATACCAGCACCGATGTGGTTATCTCCTTTCCACCATATTGAGTATTTTTCTGTTTTCCAATGTTTTGTATTAATTTTGGTTCCATTGGTTTCTGTTGATATTATTATGTCCCAATTATTTATGTGCTATGTGGTGAACCAAGATTCTCTTTTGAGGGAATCATTTAAGCCTCTACAATTTAGGG
Organism: Acaulospora colombiana; assembly: GCA_910592055.1. NCBI lineage: Eukaryota > Fungi > Glomeromycota > Glomeromycetes > Diversisporales > Acaulosporaceae > Acaulospora > Acaulospora colombiana. Next base: position 22,826 of record CAJVPT010000619.1, on the reverse strand, counting down.
TGGCCACTGTTCAATAAGGTTTCATATGGTTTTGTTCGACATCAGTTGGATTATCTTGTGATATGTTTTTGGGGTATTGTAGAATGTTTGGATAGTTGTATGTTTTTCTTTAGTTGTTGCTAAGGAGTGGAGCATTTGTTGTTGTGTTGTTTTGAGCTGCTTTGTTTGAGGTGTTTGCATTTGTGTTAGTATGATCAGGAATAATGGTGATATTTGAAATGTTCTTGTTGTTCTTAGATGCATTATTACTTAAAGAGTTATTATTTTCTTGTTCAGGAATTGTGCTGTTTGTATTATCCATATTATTGATATATAGAGAAGGGCTGTTTTGTATTGCTTGGGAGAATGTTCGTGATAGTTGATACTAGTACGTTCATGGTTCTGTCCATGTTTCCTATTGATCAGTGAAGTTGTTGTTGTTGTTGTTGGATGTTTTATATATTTGAAGGTTCAACTGCTGGTGTTTCAGTATTGGTGTCGGCATGTGTGTTCTCTTTTTCCATGTCTTTTGCATCTGCATAACAGTATAATTCGAGATTATCAATTCTTTCGTCAAAGTTTTTCAGTGATTTTTTGATAAATTAAAGTTTTTCACGAATTGCATTGAGGGCTGTGAAAATTTCATTTGATATATTTAGATTATGTTCATTTTCTGAAATGTTGTGTGAACTTCTGACGACTGTAGCATATGATCCAGGTTTGAGAGGTTTAGTGTTTCTTAAGAGTTGTATTGGTCTGCAGATATGTGTGGATTTGACTGGTCTAAATCGATTGTATATTTTTCTGAATTTTTGGGCTTGTTTATGATTGTATTCATTCCACTGTTCTCTGTGTTCTTTGACTGCACAGCTGGCTATAAGGTGATCAGGGCTGTCACATATGGTGCAGAGTTTTGTGTCGATGGGTTTGCATATCAGGATGGTTTCTTCAAGACAGAAAGTTTCATTTAGTGCTTGTTGAAGAAGTTGTTCACTATCAAAACTGAGGACTGCATATTTCCTTGGTTTGTATGACATTAACTGGGGTATGTAGTAGGTTTTGACTTGTAACTTATGACAGATGTGCTTGAGGTCGAATGCATGGGTCCCAGGAGAAAGATTGGTTAGGGTTCCCCTGTTCTTCATTTCAGATAAGTCCCAAGTTGCATCAAAAATCCTTACTGAGTCTGCCTTGATAAGGATGATTCAGGATTCTAGTGCTTTGCATTTATCTTCCTAGTTAGAGAATGTGATTGTGGCTGACTGCCACATTTGTTGTGTTGTTATCTTGATGTTGGTTATCTGTTCGAACTTGGCGAATGTTTGTTGCACGTCAATGAACTTAGTGTTTAGGGTGATGTTCCATACCCTGATGCTTATTTCCTTATCGAGTCTGCTGATTATTTTGGGGAGTGGTGTGAGTTTGATATTGCTTGTTTCAGTAAGGCTTATGTTGCCGGTTGTTTCTGTAGAGTGATGGTCTTCGAAAATAGTAATAATATGATTGATCTTCTCTATTTGTTTGCTTTGGATTGTGAGAAGTCCTTCAGGGGAGTTGAGTGCCTTGATAAGGAAGGTGTTTTTTTCCTATCGAGTCTCCTGGTAGTACGTCTGCTTTGATTTCGAGTTTGATTCTCTCTCTACCATATCTGATATTTCTATTGGATGGTGAGTGGGGTCTCGGTCTGCTCTCTTGTCTTGGTTCTTTTTCCACGTATTTTCCCTGGGTTTGCCAGTCTTGCTTCTCTTGGAGAGAAGTGTTGTCATCAAAGTCCATCTCGATGTTTGAGTTATCAGCTTTTGCTGGTCTGAAGCTGTCGGTTGCCATTCCTTTACCCTTTGCTGAGGAGTTTTCATCAGTTTTGTGCCATATTTCTTCTGTATTGTGCTGTGACTTGTTATGTATGTTTTGCTTTTCTTCTACCTATTTGCTTCAGGTGTATTGAGTTCTTTCCGTATTGATATCTTCTATTGTTCCGGTGGTAATGTCATTGTCTTGAGTTGTTGTTTGTAAGGTGCTGAAGGATGGAGGAATAATTTGTTTTTGCAAAGCTGTTTATTTGGTACTAGGTTTCTTTTTGAGTTTTTTGTATGTTTCTTTACTGATAGGACTGGCTGTGCCCCTAATGAGCTTATCGATGTTATAGTTAGGCCTGCTGGTTGAGTATTGTGGTCTTTTAGGTCTCACCATTTTCCAACTGTTTCCTGTGTTTTTGTGGTTTAGGCTATTGCACCACAGGAAAATGGAAAAGAGTGATAAAAGTACTATTTTATATATAAGATGATTAGTAGATATTTGTTTATATTTAGTTACTAATATATTTTATATCCACTAATCATATTTTACAATAGATTGTATTACCTAAAATTCAGGATCAAACTAAGATAGGCAAGACTCTTCTAAAAATCAAAAAATTTAAGTGACTATAAAAGAGAATAAATAGTAGACAGATGCTTTAAAAATATAACTTAATATTTGCTATCTTCTACTATATGAAATTTCTATAGATATACTTTAATATAAAAGATATTAAGTATTATACTATTAGTTTTTCTTTCTTATAAAACCTTCTTATTGTAGTTGAAGATCACATGGATAATACTATTTATGTATAATTATCTAGAATCTAAAAATCTGAAGATTTGTTATAAAAGATTAAGTGTTATAAGATAAAAAACTATGAATTGAGATTTGGATACAGATAAGAAAACTATGTATGTTTATCTGAGTATAAAAAGTTTAGTAAAGTTTAGAGTTAGTATAACCTATTGTAAAGTAAATAGTTCATTGTTATTTAGAAAAATATAAATAGCCTATCAGTGTAAGTCAAAAAGACAATACTGAATGTGTTAGAAAAATAGCCTTAATTGTAAATAGAGATAATAGTTAGTATTATATAAAAGAAACAGAATATAAATAAAGAGACAATTACCCTTGATCAAGTTAATTATCATATTTCTGTCTTCTCTAAGTGTTCTTTATTGAAGACATTCTCTTCTTTGTATCAGTTGTGAGTATTTGTTAGTTATTTAGATTATGCAAGGTACTATAAATTAATGATGAACTTGTTAAATTAGTTTATAATACTGTAGATAAAAAAGATATTTCTTGATTTTTTTAAATTATTGAAAGTCAAGTTTTTGATTAATAATAGATATAAATAAAAGAAAATTTGTAAGTATCTTTTGAAGTAAAACTTAAAGTTGGTTTAGAAATATTATTAAAACTTAATTAATAAAAAAATAAAAAATTTCTTGTAAATATCTTTTTTGTATATAGGTAAAAAATTAGCAGAAAAAGTTTTTTTGTTAATATTGCACATATAATAATTTAATTCTTTTATAATATACTTTGATTAAATTAATATATAGAATTTTAAAATAATTTATTTCTTACCTTCTATTTTATTTATAAATTATTATATATATTTTTAATATACTTTATTTTATATTCAATTTTTCAAGATTTAATAAAATAAGTTATATCAAGTTATTATTATTACTATTTTTCTGTTCTGTTTTTAATATTTATATATTGCATTTATTCTATCTTTTTTAAAAATTTATTAATAGTTTATTATTTTCTATAACTAAAAATTAATATATATTTTGTATTACACTATTGAAAAAAAATTATTAAGCATATTATTATTCATATAATATTTGATAAAAATAATAATTTGATAAAAAAAATAATATAAATAAATTAACAATTATATAATTCAACTATAAATATTATAAAAATCAGAATATTTATAATTTATTAACAATTAATCAAAAAATTTATTAATAATTCATCAAATAATTCATTAACTTTTTTTTTTTAACCCACAATCATACCACAATAGCATGTTTTATTGAAATATTGAAAGATATCACAATGTTTACAGACTTTCACAAAGCAATTAGCTCATCATTGTACATTATTAGTTAAAGGACTACACTACTTAAAAAATATAAGAAGTCCACTAAGCTAGTTTGGACTAAACAAAACTAAGTCTAAACTAGGTACTCTAAGTTAGATTTAAGAGACAATATTATACTCTCTTAATAGCTTGACATGAAGCCTCTAAATCAACTAGGATTATTGTCAACAGTTTGTCACTATTAATTAGCCCGAAAAATGATGAATTGCTAAAGTTGGTACTGAGAAAAAGGAAAAAGAAAGATACAATTCAAAGCTTTTCAAAAGATTCTTGCTCCATTTTATAGTTTCCTCTTAAAAGATATTTGCCTAATTGGGATATTTTTTAAGCTTCATGATATTTGAGAAACTTAACCATTCCTGAAAATAACTTCAAGAAGAATGTTTGAGGAATCTATCCTTCTGCCAATATATGGATTTGCTTAATACTATTGAAGCTAGTGCTATATTATAGAAGAATTTACCTAACTGGAATAAAGAAATCTTTTCAAGAACTTTGTCTAATCAAAATAGAAGCTTAGAGATCTCAACTTTTGTTCAAGAAAGTCTTTTCACTACTTAAGAAACTTAATAAGTGATGAAAGTTGGATCTTCTATTCCTACCTATCATTCACCTTTTGGTATTATAATTGTTTTTTAGAAGTTGAATATATATTATTGGAAGGAACACTTTTTCTAAAACTTTTTTTTCTACATCATCAATGATATATTGAAACATATGAATATGATCAATAAAAGCATATTTACATTTCAAAAACTGACATGTTTCATGTCAGCCAATCACCTTTGATGAAAATTTGTGCTATCCAAAATTCAGGATCAAATTAAGGTAGGCAAAATTCCTTAGAAAACTGTAAACATGGGAGCTCTAAAAGGGCCAAGACAGTCAAAAAAAGAGAAAATAAGCCTTTTTACCATAGAAAACCTCTATAAGCCTTTCACTTCAAAGGTTAAAAAGACCTTCAGGTACTTCATAGTCAGTTCTTCTTTCTTTGAAAACTTTCTTGTCATTGGTATCAAAGATTTTACTTGACTTTTCTTAATAATTAGAAGTCAAGTTTTTGAGTGAAGAGGTTTGTAGACAATAGGGGAAGGGTAGAAGCGACTTTTGAAGTCATATTTCAAGTTTTTTTAAGGAAAGTAATAAGACTTTATTAGCAAGGAAGTGTAAAAACTTTTTGCAAACATCTTTTTTGTATGTGATCAGAGGATTAGTAGAAAAGATTTTTTTTTTTGTTCAAATAATTTATTAACTATTTAACAAAAATTCATTAACAATTTAATAAAGTTTATTGTAAAATTATTTTTTGCCAATTCAATAAATTTAATATTAATTTATTAATAATTTGCTAAAAATTTCTTAATAGTTTATTAATAATTTGTTAACTATTTATCTAAACTATTTATTAAAATTTATTCAAATATTCATTAAAAATTTGGCAACTATTTTTTAAAACTATTTATTAAAAATTCAATAACTATTTATCAGTAATAAAATAAAAAAATTAATAAAATTATTTATAAATTTTTTTAAATTGAAATTATATTTCTAAATTATGAGTAATACAAACAATAATATAATATATAATATATAATTTATATTATTATAATTTAATTAATTATATATTATTATGTAAATAATTTTTTTTTAACAATACACACAATTTTGCCCATTTTATTGATCATATGTATTACATTTACTCTTGTGTGCAAAGCAATTTTGTAGACTTTTTCTATAATTGATGCAATAATAAAATCAATTAATACTATATCCATATGGTGTGTTATCCTTCAAGAAAATACTAATGTATCTAGGCTTACTAAAATATATAATGAAGATATCACATATATTTATCAACCCTTGAATGATATTTTTTAATATATTAGTAGCAATCTCTGATTGTTGTGTTTATATTTAATTCTAGAAGTAGAGTTTAGTTCTACTTCTTTTTTTCTTTTTTTTCTTTTTTTTTGTTTGTGATACTTTTGTCTTTTTCTAAACTTGTAAGTGATTATACTTGTATAATAATACTGTATATTATATGTAATAAAGTAAATAACTTTAAATGGTCTCCATAATCTTGTTTGAATAATAATTCTATTGATTGTTCTTACTTATTATCTTTATACTAACGGCACCTTTTATTAAGAGGTCATATAGATTTAGTACTTAAATATGTTTGGAGATTTTCTCCTTTGTTATGTACAAGCTTTTTTTTTTATACTTGTTGAGATTTCATGATATATTATTGATGTAATTATTTTGTTAATTTTGATTCCATAATATGAATATTGAAAAGAATAAATATTGTTTTCTGTTGTAATATATAGTATAAGAAGCATTGGGTTGATATATATATTTTATATTTTCTTGTGTATTTTTTATCTATAGTAAGGAGCTCTGAGTTCTATAGTTTGATTACAAATCTTCTTTAAATATAATCAATATTATTTGTGCATATATCAGTGAATTTAAAGGGGTACAGTAGTTCTGTAGATTTTTTCCAATCTATATTATTTTACTTGAAAGTATAATAGTTTTGTTTTTTTTAAGTTGGCTCTACTTATACATTAGTTCTATTTGTTGTATCTGTTTCAATACTTTTTGAATCATACCAAATATTATAATTTATTTGTTATAAAAAAGAAAGTTGACATAGATTTGTGATTAACTTTAGTGAAGATGCTATCCTTTATATTGTTTTTAAAAGCTGTTTTTATTATCTCATCTGTTGTATTGAGAACTGTATTTGTGTCTTATGCTTTATCAACTTTGTTTCAATGGATTATTCTATATGTAGTTTGGATAATTGAATATAAATTTTGAATAAGCCTATATTCAAATATATTTTTGGTTTGTAAAGATATTGTATTGGTTATTTTTTTGATTAATTTGAATAAATCTAAATAAATTACTATAGTACTTTCATATTGAGTACAACCTATGGCAACTATTGCTGCAAGTATTTCTACTCTAAAGATAGATACTTGTCTGCTGATTTTCATATCTACTATTTTATAGATATCCTCAAGATTGTCTGTTATAACAAAGCTGATTTCTATAGATGTGGATTGTATGAAATTTAAGACTACTTCTATTATTATATAGAGTTCTTTTTTCCCTTCTATTTTCATGTAGATATTATTGAACCTTTGCTTGATTGGGCTAGTCGGTTTAATTAGTTTCAATATGTATTTGATAGGAGCTGGTATGTTATCTATTTATATAGAGTCAAAAGTATTGTTGGGCTTTTCTACTCATCTGTTAATACTGTTAAGTAAGACCTATATATTCACTTTTATACTTAAACTAATACCATAGATAGATTTTAATATTAATATGACTAGTATTGCTATAGTAGTATATTGCAGGACCTTGAAATAATATATATATAATCTATTGTTGATATTCTTATTTAGATTACAGCCTTTGTATTTTTCTATTAAAAATTTATCCCTTATGGTATAGTGACATAGTTTAAGTATATTATCATTAAAACTGATATGTTTTTATAAAGTGATAATATTAATTTTCTTGATAGTACTAGAATAACCCAGGTTTTATTGAATTCTCAACTAATATATTTATAATAGATTTGATTTATGCCTTAGGATTGAGAGTATTATAAGTTTCATAATTGTTGATATATTGTTAAATAATTATTTTGAGCTGCTAGAACCACTATGGCTCTTTATTCTTGTTTGTTTTGTTATGTAGTAATATCATTTGATACCATTCAAATGTCTTGGTGCAATAAATGTTGAGTATTTGTTCAATTCAGGTTATGTTGTATGTTTTAAGACCTTTTTGATTATATTGTAAGTTGGCATACTTATAATATCTTCAATATATATCAAACCAGTTATATGAATACTTGCTTCAATATACAATATATTGAAATTTTTTATGCTTGTCTCTTTTTAAGAAAATCTTATAAGAAATTGATTCTAGAAATGTAAATTTTGGAACACTGCTTAAGATGTCCTGGCTTTGCCATGCTGTCTATTAGAGTATTCTTATTATTTGATTGACTATATTATTGTTGGCATAAAGCTTTTGTATATTGCTACAATACTTTTGTAATTGTTGAATCATGTTTCCATAATGTTATATAAAATACTGATATATATAATTAATTTTGGGATGAATAATGCTAGTTGTACTCTTCTCCTAAAGCTGGTTTTAATTTTCCTATCTATTTAGTTAGTTTTGTATTCTAAAAGGACCAGATCCATTAGCAAGTATTCAATAAATAGAAAGAAAATATGGTTGAGGATATATGCATTATAATAAACTGATCAATGAGTCTGTCACTAATGACTAAAGGCTTGTATAACCTGCAAATAGAAGAGTCAATCCTTCTATCACACACACACAAAACACAAAAATCAAGGCAGAGGTGTAAAAAGATTTGGATGAGTCTCAAGGTAGTTTTCCCTAAAACTACTTATAACTTTACTATTATAACAATCTATCCAAAAGATTTATCCTATGATTTGTCATTTTATTAAGTCATTGAAAGAAGTTATATTTATATATTTTTATACATAAAGCTATTACATAATCACTATGGCTATTCTAGTATTATGTTATGCATAAATTGTTTAATGGGCAGCTAACTTTCTATTACATCAGCTCATAGCTTTTTACTTTTTTGACATGAATGAATTGTTCATGCATTCTTTTATCTTGCAAGGGGTATAGTAATAGTCACAATTAATTGTTTCACATAAGCTTCAGTTGTGTCATGATCATTGGTCATGTAACCATAGTGAAAATTCTGAACTCAGTCTGACTTCTTTGGCTTTTAATAGCATATATCTTATTTGTGATATTTTTTTAAGTTGTAATATTACTTATTATGCTGATTTTCTTTTTTATTAGTTCTCATTGATAATTTTTTCCCTTGTTTCACTCATGCCAAATTCTGAATACTCTGATAGTTTATATTTTGAGTACTGAAGTGATTATTTGTCTCTAGAAGATCAAATTCTCTTGTAATGTATTGAGTATAATTAGTTCTAATCTGGTTGGATTAATTGTGATTTTATTGAAATGATAAAAAGAGAAATAGATTGTTGTGATATTTTCAAGTTGCTTGTGACTTTGAATAATTATTGTGATATTATTTATATATACTATAATTAAAATATTAATTTTGATCAGGCTACTATTGTTTCAATAGATCTTGGACTTTTTATTTGGTATCTTTTTATCTTGCTTATTATAGTAATAAGGGAGTTATAATAGATATAATATAGGAGAACTAATATTGTAATACTCTCTTTAACCTTATATGGGTCAGTAAGCCCAAAGAAAGTAATGACTTATTTGATTTATCTTTGAAACAGTCTGTAATAATGTTAATTAGTTTGTTTTAAATCTTGATTCATTATAGTGTTAGTATAAGTCTATATTGTTGAGCTATAAAATTTCACCATAAAATCTCCCTAGTACCCAGGATGATTCCAGTACCTCAGATCAACATATCACGATCCTTTTGGTCACCTGAAAGTAAAGATCTTCCAGAACACTTTTAGAACATTGATAGTCGATTTTGCTATTAGCAAACTTAGTATAAAGTACTTTAGAATATTCTATAATCCTAGCTTATCACATGTAACTATTATTTTCGAAGGATACTTGAGTTCTGTTCAAAATAACATAGCTTAATAGTCTAGTGAAACTAATAGTATTATTATTATTATTATTTATCTTAGTTTATATTCTCAAATATCATATAACTTAATTATATATTTAAAGGAGGAAATTTTCCCTCTGGAGACTCTTCAGGATTTATCCAACAATAAAATTACCTTTAACCTGAAATTATTATCCTGCCTCTCCTGCCTAAATCACCAGTGATAAACCTCTTTATTTATTATTATTCAAATTAGGAACTTTTGTATATTACATTAGAAGTTTAACTTGATGTTTCCCTGCACTAGTTTTCTGTCTCTATCTGATTCCTAAGAGATGAATTGAATAGGTTGACAATAGTTTTTGTTTTTGTATACAGTATGTGTAGTTTGCATTGATTCAGTTTGATTATAATAGGTAGTTTATTATTTTAATGATAGATTATAAAGCCTCAAGTATTGTAATCAGTTGTAAATATATTTCTATAATTAATATTGCTAGTATTAAAGCAGTTACAAGTTTGTAATTTTATCTTTTTGTATGTCAATTCATGTTCTATTTCTTCTAAAAAGTCTCTATTGAACTAGGTGTTTGATATGAAATATTATCTTGCAAAAGTTTTTAATTAATATGTCTATTATATATGTTTTTTTTTTTTAATCCACAATTATGTCATAATGACATATCTTTATGAAAAATTAAAATGAATTTACAATATTTTACAGACTTTTACAAAGTAACTAACTCATCTTTATACAAAAGTACTCTAAGTTAGATTTTGGGAACAATATTTCACTCATCTAATAGATTGATAATAACTCTATCTATCAGAATTATTGCCAGCAGTTTATCACTATTGATTGCCCAAAAATCAATGAATTGTTAAGTTAAAAAGGAGAAAGGGAAAAAACTATTGGGAAAAGAAGACAATTCAAGGCCCAACAAAAAAATCTAAAATAAAAACAACCTCTTCTCAAAAGGAATCTACTTAATTGGGATAGTCTTCTTGCTTCACTGAACCTTGGAAAAAATCTTCTTTTTTATCACCTGTGGCATCAGACAAGTAAATCTAACTGGTTATTCATTTAAGTAAGTACTGGATTGGGATATCTCAAGGAAGGTATTTAGACCTTAGCTTTTTTCCATTAAAACTTTGTCACTACTTAAGAAACTTAGGTAAAAGATAGGAGTTTGCAATCCACATTATATATTACTTGGTATTTTGATGTCATGGAATTTTTTATTGAAAGACTTGAGCTTTTTGGGACAATCATTTCTAGAACCTTCTTTTCAATCACCAATAACATTATCAGAATATGTAAATATGACCAATAGGAGCTTGTTTATATTCCAAAAACTAACATGTTTCATGTCAGCCAATCACCTTTGGTGAGAATTTATGCTATCAAAAATTCAGTGTCAAATTGAGGTAGACAAAATTCCTTAGAAAACCATGAAAGCAATAGCTCTAAAAGGTTTACAAGTGACTGAAAAAGAAAAAATAAGCTCTTGTGTTATCAAAAACCTCTATATACCTCTCGCTTCAAAGATTAAATAGACCTTCAAGTACTTCATAGTCCGTTTTTCTTCCTTTGGAAACTTTTTTGCTATTGGTATCAAAAATATTACTTGACTTTTTTTTGGTCACTTGAAGTCAAGTTTTTGAGTAAAAAGGTTTGTAAACAAAAGGAAAAAGGTAAAAGCAATTCTTGAAGTCATATTTCAAGTTGTTTTAATGAAAGTATTAAGACTTTATTAACAAAGAAGTGTAGAAACTTCTTGCAAACATCTTTTTTGTGTGTGGTCAGAGGATCAGCAGAAAGAGTTTTTTATTATATTGTGTTTCTATATAATATAACATAGACTATTTTATAAACTGATAGTGGGATTGTATTTTCTTTGACTAGGTATCATATTAATATAGTTTATTTTTGCAAGTTAATCAACTGTTTTGTTGCCTATAATACCTGTGTGTGCTTTTACTTTATATAGGAAAAATTAGATTCAATGGTTCTTGTATTTTTGTACAATGTTAAATATAATGCTTCAATTCTTGATATTTCTAATGGTTTTGTAGACTAGAGTATAAGTGGCTTTATTTATTGCATCAATGACTACTTGGCTATTTATATAGACTATGATTGCAGTATTTCTAGAAATTATTATAATTATTATAAAATTTTTATTAGCTTTACTCTGGTTGAAGATGGTGGGCCTTGTACCTGCTCTTTAAATATGTGATATTTATTGAATTGATTTGTGAAAATCTAATCAAATTCCATGTCAATAAATATATTGAAGTGATCCAGGAATTCATCTATATATGCTATAAATTGATAATGTTGCTTATTTGCTATAGAGATATTAAGAAGCTCTTGAAAAGATCTAGTGTCTTCTATAATTTGGTTACATAAAATGATAAGTTATCTTGTTAATAGTCGATATATACTTGAACTGAAAGAGATTATGTTGTCCTATTTATGTTTATATATTCTATGATTCATTGAGTACTATATATTGAGATCTGAACTCTCTAGTATGGACTATTGTTTAATATATCATTGAGACTTTTGTAACTATTTGTGACTGGTATTTTTTGAATCTAGAATTTTGTTCTAAAGAAGGCACATTGTTGTATTTAAGTGAGAGATTCATTAACTAAGCATTTCCTGCAAAGTTTTAGTAATGAGTTTCTGGCTATATATTGGAAATATGTATAAACTATTTTTCCCTATATGTTTTTCTATTTTCTGTCAATTGTTTTAGCATTTCTATTTATTACCAAAGTTCAATGCTTGAGTATAGGACATATTACTATCTTGAAGGGATTACTAGTTTTTGTGAAGTTTAGTATATTTAGATCTATGAGTTGTTATATAGTTTCTGCTATATTTGTGAACCATTCAGTATATATATATTATATATTTTGTAATATTTTGAGATGTTATTCTAAGACAAGATTTAGTACAATCTTTATTCATGATTTGACAAATAAATATGATGTTTTATTTTTGTAGTTATTTTCTGAATGTGTTTGTCTATTTTATACTGAGGTGTTCTTCTAAAATATCTTCCATTTTTTTATTAAAGTAATAGATTTGAAATATTGAATTAATATACCCACTTGTTTGAGTAGCCAGATAATATTATAAGTAAGATTTGTACCTGGTTTGTGAATTGCTTTACTTATGTGAATACAGACTGGATTAGAGGACCAGAAGTTGTTTTGTAGTTGTTAAAGTCTAAACAATATTATTTGTCCTGCTAGGTTGGATTTGTTGATTTTATAGATAAGATTTGCTGTATAGAATTGCACTTGTCTTTCAAAGAGATTGATAATATTGTATTCAAATTTATTGAAAAGTATATTGTTTAAGACTAATTTTGATAAGCCTTTTTTGTGTTTAAAACATTGATAGCATTGTGATATGATTTTGTTGCAAATTGTTTTTGAGAGTACCATATCAGTAAGGAAGTATTTTAGGGCTGAAATTAGGATATAGTTGATGATATATCTTTCTTATTTATTTATAATTTTTTTTAATTTCATGAAATTTGCAATTTTATTGACTTTTTCTTTTATAAGTTGTACTTGATATTATTTATTGCCTTTGAATGTATACCATGTTTCTAGAATTCTAGTTGATATATTTGATGTAAGACCTTGAATAATCTGATTATCAAATGTAACTCCTTGAGTTCTATTTAGTTGTGTATCATTAATAATAAGTAATTCAAATTTAGTTGAATTGATTTTCATATCATTGATGGTATAAAATTCTTGTGTAGTGTCTAAGATACAGTATGATTAAGGTCTTATTAATTATTTGCATACCATATTATATTATCTATATATATATTGGCAGTAATATCTATATAGTCAATGGTCCAATTAGTTCTAATATCTAAGTAACTTTGTAATCGAATAATATAATCTTTATATTTTTTGGATATTGTAATAAGAACAGGATCATAAAAGATTTTTTACAGGAGTAGAAATATAATAGCATCTTGATTAATACTATTTTCTACTTCATAGAGATCTATAGGGTCAAAGAAATAAGTACTGTATTTTGTCAGTATTGAAATAAGTTGATGATTATATCTAAAACTTTGATTCTATATAGTAATTTTTGAAGTATCTGGATGAATACTGAGTCATATACTTTGCTTATGTCTTAGTGAGAGTTTTGTTTGGCATGTTTAAGAATACTTTGAATGATATGAATGGGTTCTTGTGTGCTGCATTTGTGAAAAACTATTCCATTAAATGGTAATAAAATAGGAAATTGTTAAAGAATTTTTGTGAGCCTGTCATTGATACATTTTGTGAAAAATTTTTAGCAGGTTTTTAACAGTATTATAGATCTGATAATGTCAATATTATTGTTCTAGGGTTTTAGTTTTAGGATTAGATAAATTGGACTTTTTTTTTATTATGTGAAAATTGTATCTATATATAAAATTTTGTTAAAAAGATTTGTTATAAATTGAATCACTTGTGGCTTTAGATTTTGTATATAATATATAAAATTTATAAACAACTAGGTGCAGAGGCATTGTTTTTAGATTTGATGATTAGTTGAATTTTTGTGTTTGTGAAAGATATGGGTATATTAAAATAATAGTAAGTTTCTATGCTTTGTTTGAGCATGTATGTTTCTATCCATTGAAGCCAGTTTTGGATGTAATGTGTGTCTCTTTTCTTTATTCATTTTGCAAAGTAATCATTTACAATTTGTTTAATTTGTATTGGATCTATAGTAATGGTGATTGAGGGGTCTGTTATAATCAGTTTATTCAGAATAATGTAATACTGAGATCAGTTTATTATTGAGTTTATCTTGAATTTTTTGTTAGATACCATAAAGTCTATCCTTTTATTAATTATATATTTTATTTTTTATCTTGTCCTATAATTGTTTATTATTTAAAGTGTGATCTTGAGTTGTTGAATTATCTGTATTAACTTTGTATATCATAATATAAGTGTTAAAATATCATTTTGTATATTTTATATTAGGGATGTGAGATATCATAGTATTTATTTAGAAGTTGCTCTGCTTGTTGGTATAGAGAATTCCAATTTTTTAGTATTAAATTAGTTATTGTTTTTTGACTAATTTGAAAAAGTTTATAGAAAGCTATAATTTTTGCAGATAATTGAATAGAGAAAGGTTGATTGGTTGGGTTATACTTTTTGTTTTTGACTTTTTTGATAAATTTATATGCTACTGTTAGAACAGTGTCTTTATTTATTTCTTGAGTCGTAATTCTGTGTTCAATTTCTGTTTAAAATTTTTTCTAGTTTTTACTTGATATATAGATTCAATTAAATCTGTTGCTTTTGTTGTTATATATTTGAGCTATTGGTATTATAAGATACCATGTTTCTAGAAGATATATTAAAACTATGTAGTCATTGAAAATTGTTGATTTTGTGTTTTTGTTAATGAAAATATTGAAAATGTTCTAGTTTTTATGTGCTAAGATCTAGATTTGATCGATTTTGCTTGTATGGTTTTTTGAGATACTCCATGTGAATTCTTGTTAATATGGATTGATATATTTATATATATCAATGAATATATATTCTTGTAAAAAAGAAATTATTTTGTTTGTTCTGTTTAAAATATTATTTGAACATTAGTCTAGTAGATAATTGTTAATTTTATTGAGATCCTCTGCAAGGATTATAGGCTAGTTCTTGTTTAATATCTTCACAATGAGATCTTTGTACTATTATTATATTGTATTTCTATATTTGTTATTGAAATGTGAAATATACATTCCAATTATTTGAATATAAGTTTTTCTTAGAAATACTAGATCTAAAGAGAGTATTCTGTCAGAATATTCTTTTTTGTTAAAAACTTTGTTAGCAAGTGTTGTTGTTAAACTGATTGCTACATTTTGACCATATATTGATGTACTATGAGATTACTAAGTCTTACAGAAATATAATTGTCAGTATTTTGCTACTTTTGTATTACTGCCTGTTTCAGTTATAATAACTATATCTCAAAGATTGTTATAGCAGTATTAAAACCATATTTGTCATTTTGTTTCACTTGTATATTTCTGATACAGATGTGTTAGATATTATTAATAGATATGTTAGTTTATATATACTCTTTACTAATTGTATTTTTTGTATTGATACATATTAAAATGATTTGTATATATTTGATTTACATGATAAATATAAACTATATAAGCTATTTATACTAAGAAAATATACTATTTATATATAATATACTATATAAAAATAACTTATACCATGTCAAAGGTGTAGGATAAAAATATATGATACTCTCTTAATTTTTTCTGTAACAATTTTTAAATGTAATCCATTGTATATATTCTAACCTATACTATAGATTTTAAGTACTTCAATGTAATATACAAATTATTTTTCCTATTAAGATCTCTCAATAAAAAGTATTATTCATATTTGCATATATTGATTAGTATCCTACCAGTTGGGTATTTATTTTTTTAATTAAAACAAGGATTTCAGTTCTAATCAAGAGTTGTTTTTCTTAAAAAGTTATGGTATCTGATTTTAAATACAAAGTTATATACTTGTGAATTTAAATAATCACTAATTAGATTATTGAGCTAGGCCATGGTAAATCTCAATATTGTTTAAAATCTATTTCTCATAGTCAAACTAAAAGAACTATTAGATGGCTCATAGTTATTGATATCAAATTTATCTTTAACAATAATAATCTGATAGTTACCAGATTGATTGCTATTATACTTAATTAGCTTTTGAACATCCCTTTCAATTGAATAAGCCAAATAATTGATCAAAATACTACATCTGATTCTCTGAGTACTTTATGGTACTACTTTGTATTATGAAAAAGAAGGCTCAAAAGTGTTAGTTTTATACTTAACTTTTTTCTATAAAGTTTTAACTGTTTTAACCTTCATAGTTGTTTATATTGTATTTTGTTTGTGTATTCTATTGTAGTGTTTTTTTTTTCTTTGATAGTATAGTTGATAAATTTAAAGCCATACTCTAAACATTTGTATGGTTTAGAATAAAGAGATTGTTTTTTTGTAGTTTGCTTATTAACAGATATACTGGATTTTTTGCCATCTTGTTATTTTTCTTTTTGAAGTTGTCATTTTCTTTTCTTGTTAAAAGAGTCTGATACAAGTTGTGAGATAAGGACTTGTTATTTAGAGTTACTAAAACAGACTGAAGAAGTTAGACCTATTCAATTGAAAAAGAGCTCCTTTATTTGAGATAACTATTCAGTTGATCCCATGTACTTGAATATAGTACCATATGAAAAGCTTATTTTTATTGAGATATTTATTATCATTATGGTTTGAATACAAAGAAAAATAAAAACAACATTTTTCCTTTCTTTTAAAAATTTTGATAGAAGTGAGAAAGAGTTTTTTTTTTTGTTATATTTATTTATATGAGATAATTGATATTATGCTTAAGATTTAATTATCAATAAAGAGTTTATATCTAATACTAGTTGTGGTTTAAAAAAAAAGTAAATAAATAAAAAAAAAATAAAAATTATTTTAAAGAAAAAATAAATAATTATTATTTAATTTATTTTTTTTTAAACTCTCTGTCAGGCTAGGTATGTATGCTTTATTAAATATGTATATACTTTACATTAAAGATGTATCACTAAAGCTAAGTCTCTATCTAACTCACTCGTCTTTATTTTAAGAATTATTAAAACTCTGAGTGCAACTTTGGAAGTAATTTATCACTCTATTAGTAGTTCAGGTAAAGACCCTTTCAACTGTTAACTTCATTGCCTGCAGATCACTATTGTAAATCACTCTATGAGATTCTAACAGAGCTTAAAACTCAAACATTTCATTCCATACTTTACTCTTCTTATTAAAAATTTCCAGAGGCTTTCATCTTCAAGGTTTTCTTCTTCAGGTAGTGGATTTCTTTTCTTTGGGGATATAGTTTTCTGACTTAATAGACAAGAAGATCTTTTCATCTTGTCTTCTTTACTAATTCCTTATATTCATTTCCATTCAATTACCTTATCGCATCTCTTGTTCTAGACTTCTTTTTGTATTTAGTTGCAGACTCTTTTTTGTATTTTTAATATCCACTTTCTTGCTATTTTTTCTATACATTTATCTTGACATTTTAGATCTACCACTTCTAGAATAAGGTTAGTTCTTATAAGGTCAGTACAGAAACTTAGTATATTTTGACTTGTTCCATAAGTCTGTTTCATTACTTTAGTAATTCACTTGTCAAACTCTCTTATTTCTTAATAGTCATCAATGCTCAGTCTGGAATTTTTTTCTTCAGCCTCTCTTTTTCTTTTCTACAATAGCTCTTTAAAGTTTTTAATAATTCCATCTATTTCTTTGTCTCATGCCTTTTGTAGCTAATCTTTATAGGCTGAACATTCTAGCAAGTGTTCTATGGTTTCATTTTGTTGACTACATATAATGTATTTTACTTACTTATATAGATCTGGTCTTCTTACAGCCAATTTACTTAAAGTAGATAGCTTATCATTGGTCAGTTTAATAAGAAAGCTTCATTGTTGGGATTGTTTAAAAGATATATCCCATGTGTATCCATCCTTAATCCTTTTCTATACTAGATTCCATATGTGAGCTTGGTGTTCTGAAATTTAATGACTATTTTTTCTCTATTCTATTTTATTGTATTCACTAATAGGCTATTGTCCTATTATTAATATTATTAAGGAACTGTTTAATTGGATCATCTAGAGTTGTCTCTTGCCACTTGATTTCAGTTATAATTTTTTGTGAAGTGGAATCTTTCCATTCAATTGGTAAAAATTTTAGGACTTTCTTAGCTAGGGCATCTGTTTCTTTATTATATTGATCATTTGAGTATACCTTGACTTTTGTGAGCTTTAGATTTATGGTTTTTTTTTTTATTAGCTCTACCATATATGCCCATAGGAATCAATTTTTTTCTTTGAGCCATCTCTTGTATATTCTTTTTGGGTCTTTTTTTTTTAAGAATTTCCATTTGAAAATACATACTTGACTATCTATAAAGATTTTTACCATACTTTCAATTGGAACTACCAGGAGTATTGTTATAATTGTTATCAATTCTGTTTTTGTAAATGAGTACCAATTGTTTACTCCTGTTTGGAACTTGCTTTTTTTTCCTTCTTTTTCTATTTGGATCCAGACTGCTCCCATCTTCATATCTTTTTTTCCATGATTAGTAAGTGATCTGTCAGAATAGAAGATTGGTTTTTCTTTAGATCCAAGGTTACATTGGAGTATATCTATTAGGTGATTTTGATATACTCCTTCTCTAATATGCTTTTAATAATAACTTCTTCTCAGGTTTCAATGTTCACATGATTTACTCTATAATTTTGGATCTTTAAAGGGCTTTGATTGTAAATTACTTCTTTGATGCTTTTTTCAAGTATTGACTTGAGGTTAGAAATTTTTAGGTCTCATGTTCTTCTAGTGAACTTTCTTGTATTGAGATATGATATTACATATATTTCTCAAGGATATAGTCACAATTTAATAATGTGCCTTCCAAACATCCCAGACATTTTTGTATATTAGCCTCCTGATCATTGTTGGAGTTATGATTGATAAAGTGCTCTACTATTGTGACATTTCCCTTTTTTCTTGTCTTAATTTCTCCCAAGTTACTTGATTTCTTTTATTTTTCATTACTATTCACAATTTTTTCCAGTTATCTTAATTAGAGTTTATTTTTTAGTATTCTGGTTTCCATTTTATATAATTTTCTCTCCTGGATATTATAAGCTGCTTTAGTTGTTCTTCTGAAAGATTTTTGACTATAATTTGAAACTATTCTAGTATGGATCCTTTGCTTGTATCTTATAGGAGTTGAAGTATTCACCAATCTCTTATTTTTATGATTTCCTGATCAATTAGCTGATCCAGATACATTAGTTGGTTGTTTTTTTTTTTTTTTTTTTTTTTTTTAACCCACAGTCAAGTCAGCATGTCATGTCTTTATTGTATATATACTAGGTATTTCAAATTTTGTGACTTTCATCTACTGACTCACTTGTCATCGAAAAATTATTTCTCTAAATGTAATTTAGGGAATAATATTTCGCTCCTTTACTAATTTGAAATATTTCTTCTAATTAATAAATTCATTGCCTACAGGTCATTACTATAGATTATTCTAAGTTCTGTCTGCAATTAAAAACCAAATCACTTAATTCCGTGACAAATCCAAGCCTTAATAATCACTGTATACTTTTTTTTTTCTATTTCTTTAATATCCTCCAGGTTTGAATCCTCTGGAAGTAATAGTGCATCTTTTTGATCCTGTTTGGTCTGTTTGTCAGGTTTGGGCTTGGGCCTCTTGTTTTTTTTTGTCCTCTTCTGTAATGTTTTGCTTCTTTTCCTATTCTATAACTTTGGCATAGCGAGTATTTCAAATTTTCCTTTTCTTATCGTTTGATAGAGTTTATTGATTATATCCTGTGTATTTACTGGTGGGTTCTTTGAGATACTTCTTCAAGGAGGTGGTCTTGCTTTTTTTCCATATATCCACAGATGGCATTAAAAAGATCCCTATTAGATTTCTGGATCTCTTTTAACCATTTGTCTATCCAGTTACTTATTTTAGATTGAACTTCTTTTTTATCTTTTATTTCTTTACTGATGAGTTTCTTGATCTTTTCATTTGTTTTCTGCCATAAGTTCTTCTGAGTTTTTCTAGTAATTGGGTATTCAAAAAGATGTCCTAGTATCTCTTCTTGAAGTTCACATGCTGGGCAAGTGGTTATGATGTACATATCTAATCTTCTCTTCTTAAGTATCTGTAAGACTGAAAGTTTATTGTGAGTTAAGTTAATTAGAAAGCTTTTGTCTTTATTGATTTTGAAGGAGATATAAAAGGTATTGGTTGGATTGAACTGGTTCCAGAAGGTTGGCCAGTCTATGATTTTATTATTTTGGATCCAAAGATCCTGGATCCATTTTTGTGTTGTCTAGTTTAGTTCAATCTTTTTCTTATTGAATATTTTAAGAAATCTCTGATATCAATTTCTATTATATATTCTCTTCATACTGCTATTGCAAGGACTTTTCCTAGCTCTAGTAGCTGATGCCAAGTTATTGGGTTCTCCTGCCTGACCTGTTTGACAAGTAAGTCTATTTGATTGTTGAATCTGTTGGTTTTGTGAGCTTTGACCTTTAGGATTTCCAAATTCAAGTCTTTCTTTTTTACTAGGTCCTTAATCTTATTCCAAAGTGTCTGGTTAGTGATCTTTGTCCATTTTCTTATAAATCAGGAAATTTTTTTGACAAAGATCTCCAGAGATTTTTGGGTATAAAACTTGGAAGACACTTTGTCATCATTAGAAGACTTCAGAGTAAAAATTTATATATACAATTCTGGAGAATTTTGAATGTTTTAAATTGTAATAAAATAATTTCACATTATTATTAAAATATTTATTATTAAAAATTTATTTATTAAAAATTACTTTTTTTACATATTTTTATTAATCAATTACATTTACATCACTCATTGATAAAGTAGACTTTTCTATTCCTATATTTTCTGATTGCAACCCAGATAATTTTTATCATTTTTTACTTCCTTCAAAGTGCTTTGAAATTCAATATCTTCATACTCATACATTTCTTGATCTTCATCACTTGAATTTTCTTCTGTAAATCTGATTTTCTTTTTAATTTTTTCCTAAAATATTTTATTAGTAAACAAATAACTCTATAATACTTTGAAGAATTTTAAAACTTAACTTATTTTTTTTTATTTTGCTTTTAATTAACATTTCATTAATTAAAATACTTTTATTACATGAATTTAGAATCGTTTAATATATTGCGATAGCAAATACAACTTGTTCCTTGGAGATATTTCCTTTTGATCAAACTTTTTCGAAAATGTGTGCCATCACACTTTGATTTTTTTCCCTAAAACAAATATGAAAATTTTTGAACCACTCCAGGGTTTTTTGCAAATTTTTCCAGGCTGTAATTTTGATAGTGATTGTATTTGTATTGATTGTATTCAAGGAGTCTTCGCCAAAGATTGAAAAGATAGCATCTCGGATTTTTGAAGCCATGGTTTCTCGAAACGATCTGTGTTGTTTTACAAGCTATTAAATAAATAATATTGTTAATAAATTTATTTATATTATTAATAATTACAATAATTACAACTTGCTGAATATGCTTTTCATAATATGTATTTCAACATTTTCTTATGAGGCCTTCGAAGAACTTTGAATATTCTTATTGAAAATATTTCTCTGTATTCTGATGAAAATCTTTGGAATTTGCATATATTTTTTTAAAAAAAACTTTTTTAATGATATTCTTGACTGCATGCTATTATAGAATTTAAAATATTATTGAAGTTCTTCAAAAATTAAAAATTAAACCTTACCTTGATAAAATCCTGTTTGGTGATTAAATGTTGACTCATATAAATTTTATTTTTTAGGTAAATAACCTTATCCTCGATGGCTTTTTGATATTCTAATAACTAATCAATTTTTCTATAAAGACTTTCATGAGATTCCAAAAGCCTCTTAATTACTATATTATAAACTAAATATATAAATTACTATTTATTTAAATAGTTACATCTTTTTTAATATATCTAAAGATTCTTTGAGAAACCTTCTATTAGGTAAAGATTCTAGAAAATATCTGGGAGATCTTAATCACTTCCAGGGCAATTCTGTTTTTGTTTCAGCATGAGGTATTGATCTTTGATATTCAGCTTAATCCAGGGTACCAGAAGTACTCTTGAGCTTTTTGGAGGATTTCGAAGTACTTTCTTGTTGTTTTCCAGAGCTTAAACCTGATATCATTTGTTGAAACATATTATAAGTTTTTTTCTTTTATTTGACATTAATAAAAAAGAAAGAACTTTAGAGACCTTATATAACACAAATCCCAAGAAGTTATATTATATTATGACCACATGTAATTCTTTGTTATCTTTAAAAAATTACTTTATAATTTTAAAAATAAAATAATATTGAAATTATATTGACAAAATTATGATGACTTATAAATTAAATTTTTGATTAGCTAAATTAATTAGTTTTTTTTTTTTTTTTTTAACCCGCAATCATGCCGCATTGGTATGTCTTTATTAAGATATTGAGAAATATCTAAATATTTTATAGACTTTCACAAAGTGACTAACTCGTCATTGTACATTTTTAGTTAAAGGACTACACTACTTAAAAAATATGAGGAGTCCACTAAGCTAGTTTGAACTAAACAAAACTAAGTCTAA
>CAJVPT010000618.1:0-27474 GCA_910592055.1 Acaulospora colombiana | reverse complement strand
GTCATCTATTTTGTCTATTCTTCAAGGGATTATGACCTTTGTGTTGAAATGAAATTGAAAGCCATGTTTCCTTAGTACCCAGAGGATATCGTGGTCTAGGTTTTGATCTGACTTGAGAAAAGGTTGTGTAAGATGTATTGTTACTGCGTCTGTTGACCAAAAGAGGTTTTGTAAATTTTATAATCCTATCCTGGATATCTGTCTCAGCATCCCTTTGTCTTCCATTCTTTGCAGCCAAGTCCTTATATGCAGTTGTAGTTGTCTATCCCATATGTGGTTCAGGTTGTATTCCATGTGATTATATAGGAGAGTGTTAGGGATTGTGCTGGCGAGGCCGCACTTATGTTTGTATTTTGTTGCGATCTTTCCCATTAAGGAGTTGCAATTACTTTCTGGGAGTACCATGTCCTTTAGTAGGTATTCTATGCTGGGCATGAGTACATGGTTTATGATATATTGCATTTGTTTGTCTGTGATTGCTTTCCATTCAATTAACTTGCTGGTTTTCTTCACTTTCTCTGTTATAAGCTGTTTCTGGTAGACTTTTCTTCCTGAGCTGTCTAGCCATATCCCTAGCAGTCACATTGGCATACCAGGCTTGCTTCCTGTGACTGTTCCTCCTTTGAATGTGAAGCTTCTTTCAAAATCTTCTGGTTGTCCATTGATGATTATTAGTTGTGATTTTAGTGGATTAATATTGATGTCATTGTGGGTGTAGAATTCTGTGGCAATGTTCAGGATCCTTTGCATTTCTTCTGGGTCATCTGCTAGCCATGTTGTGTCATCCATGTATGCAATGATCTTGACATCCAAGTGTGTTTCAGTATTAGGTCCATTGATGTCTTCTTTTAGCTTCACTGTGTACCTGTAGCCTCTTTTTGATGCTTCAATTTCTGTTAAGAGTGAATCATAGAATATGTGCCATAGCAGGGGGGATATTGTGTCTCCTTGGTCAATGCCATTTAGTACTTTGTAGCTGGAGCTCAGTCCATATATTGTTATGACCTGATTCTCTTTTTTTCTGAGTAATGCTTGTATAATATTAATTATTTTGGGTGGTAGCCTGATGTGTCTTATCACCTGTTTCAACATTTTTGTGTTGATAAAATCATAGGCCTTCGCTTTGTCTTGGCTCAAGATCTATAGTTTTTTTCTTTCCCTTCGTGCTTGTTCTATACACAAGTTGATTATATGTATGGGACCTTGTATACTGTTTCCTAATAGAGTTATCTAAGTTGGATTTATTGAGTATATTGTGTTTCTTACAAGTGTGTGCTAGGTGGTCACTGATGATCTTTGTGAAAATTTTCCTTCCTGCAGTGAGTAAGGTAATTGGTCTGGTTATTCCAATTCTATTGTACCCTTCTGTTGGTTTGGGTATCGGATATATATGTCCTCTACTCCATTCTCTTGGTGTCTCTCCTTGTGAAAGGATTTTGTTGTAGAGGCATGTGAGCCATGCTAGCACTTTTGATCCTAGATGTTTGTATGCTATATATGGAATACTGTCTGGTCCCAGTGCTAACT
This sequence comes from Acaulospora colombiana, assembly GCA_910592055.1. Classification (NCBI taxonomy): domain Eukaryota; kingdom Fungi; phylum Glomeromycota; class Glomeromycetes; order Diversisporales; family Acaulosporaceae; genus Acaulospora; species Acaulospora colombiana. Next base: position 25,947 of record CAJVPT010000618.1, on the reverse strand, counting down.
TTCAACTTCTGTCTTTTATTGTCTTTTTAACTCTTTTACTATGATATGTTCTGTGAGATTGTCATATCAATTGTCTCAGATCTTCTTGCCTGGTGTATAGTACCTTGACCATCTGGTTGAAGTGTCTACTAATATAGTTTTCCTGAGGTGGGTCTATATTGCAAAGTGCTCTGAGGCTTTCTTTTTGATTTTTTGATTTCTTCTGGCTCTGTGATGATCTCTATCTGGTTGTCTACTTCCACTATGAGTCTGCCAGTTATTATGGATCTATTCAGTCTTTCCATGATGCTGTTGATCATCTGCTTTTTATTGTCCTGCAGCCACTGTTGCCTTCTTTCTGTGTATTGCTGTATCTCTTTATTTCTCTGGTGTTTGCTAATTATTCTTGCTGCTGTTTTGTATTGTGCTATATATTCCTTGCATGTCTTTCTCCATTGGGTCAGGTAGTTCTGATGGTGGTTCGATCACCACTCTTTAAGTTCTGCTGCCACCTCTGGGAAGGGCTTCTGTATCTTAGTCAACTGCTTTTCGATCAGCTGTTCAGTTTGGGAGTTAGGTATATTGATGCACCTCTATAACATCTCTGATAATGTCTGAATGCTCATGATTTTCCTATACATTGTTGGGGCTTTCCCTGCCTTCTTGCTTCTTTTTTGAGACGATATCTTGAGTATGTGCTATTTGTTGCTTCCAGTATGTGTTGCTTGAAAGTGTTCCATTGAGTGTCAATGTTTTCTTGTTCCTTAGTGTTTCCCTGTTGTGTCCATAGTTCAATTTCCTTCTTGAAATTCTCAAATTGTTTGCTGTCTGTTCTGTGCCAATTGTATCTGTGGTTGTGCCTATAAATTTTCTGTTTTTTCTACTTGTCGAGTTGCCACATCTCTATTTTTGTAGTCATGACTTTGTGGTCACTTTTGTGCAGGGAGTCTGGATGGTTCATTATATAGGACTCCCTCGTTTGCCAGGTGCTTTATGGATGGTACTAGATTTGATCGATTCTACTGACTGCTCCTTTACTGTTTTCCCATATGTATATCGCTTATGTTGGGTTATGTGTTCTGAAGGTGTCTTCAAAGTTTCTCGTAATTAACCATTCCAGTAGTTCTAATTTTGGCCAATGATTGTTTGATTTTTTTGTACTATGTCACTTATCAAGAGAAGGATTTGGTATGGCATTGAAGTCACTTCCTATCACTATATGTGATGTCTCTTTCTCTGCTTGCGTTATCCATTTTTGAATTGTGTCCTCTATTGCTAACTTTACCCTCCTGTCATTGTTTCTTGGTGGGAGATATACATCTATTATCCTTAATTTGTGTTTACCTAGGAAAGTCATGTCTAAAGCTATTGCTCTACCCTCTATCTCTTGTTTTTTATAAATTCTTCCTGCAATATCTTCGTAAAGTGCTATGCATAATCTGTGTCCGATCTTTCTTGTAGAGTCTACTGAAGTTATGAGTTGATATTTTTGTTGTTTCCAGTGTTTAGCCTGATACTTATCTCCATTGATCTCTGTGGTGATGATGATTTCCCATTTATTCTCTGTGCAGAATTCTGTCCATAGTTTACATTTATTCTTTTCTACCATGCCTCTTATATTATATGTTACAAATGTCCATGTTGGATGGTAGTTTGTTATTTTGGTGTTACGTGAAATAATACTTTTATTTGTATGTTTATTTGTATCTTGTGTTGTCCGTTCAAGGAGGTGCTGGATGCTTGGTGCTGTGTTATTTGTTATACTATTTTTCCCTCTCCGAAAATGCTCTTGAATGTTGTCTATCATATTATTGGATGTGGTTATGTCCTGGTAGAGCTGTCTGTTGGGAGAACTTAAAGAGATTGATAGCTTCTTACATCATGGTGCTCATCCTGTTTAACTGTTGCTGATATGCCTCTTGTGTTTCTCTGATCCCTTGGAGTTTCATACTGGTCTCTGCTACTTATGCTTCGTCAGTACTAAGTGTGTGTTCTTCTAGTTCTTCCATGAGTTCATTTATACTCTCTGGATATCTATTAGTGCACTCTTGTTCTAGTGTGTCTACTCTCTCACTCAGATCCTGAAGATCCCTTTTCATGTCTTTGATATATCTCTCGATAGTTGTTAGGGTTTTCCAGATGTCTTCACTCAATTGATTGTTGTTGTGGCTTTGTCCATACTTCAGGATGTTTGCATAGCTCCTTGGATTTTTGTCTGTTCTGAAAGCCCTGTTGTTGTTAGGGTATGGGTTTGTTTTTTGTGGGTTTTGAGGTGTGATTCTCGGTTTGTTAAATCTGCTGATGTGTTGCCTTTGGGGAGGTATGCTGGTTTATGTGGCTAGGTGCATATGTTATGTTCCAGTGAACCACAGATTAGACACAATTTGGTTTCACGTTTGACCCATTGTGTCTGGATTCCTTTGATCACTGGTGCTACCGATTTCACGTTCATAAGATCTTCCTCAGATTGAAAAGTGAGAATCGCAAATCTTTTGGTTTGATTGTTGTTATTATGGGGAATGTATACAGATTTTGCCTTTATGCTTGTAATTGTGACTGCCAAGTCTGCAGCAGTTATATCTGAAGGTAATAGGGTTAGGGTTGCACTTTGTCATTCCCTCTGTTTCTTAGTTTTGTATGTTTTATAGAATGGAAAGATTCTGCATAAGTATAGGCCTTTAGTAAGAGCCCAGTCCTGACTGATTTCTATATAGTCAGATGTGTTAAAGAAGGTGATTTTTGCTGTCTGACAGGGTCCTGCTCATTGTAAGGTGATGTAATCGATGCTGATTTGTTTATCAAAGAATTCTGCTAAGTCAGTTTTGGTGAAATGTTGGGAAACATCCCACACCCTGATGGTGCGGGAATTGCTATCTTGGGAGCTTAATGGGGGAATCTTTCTGAATCTGGCATTCTCATTGTCAGTGATGTTTGTGTCACATGCTACTTGTGCTTCCTCTTAATTAGCAAAAATGGCAGCTATTTGTGGTTTTCCGATTGAATATTCATATCTCACATATTTCAGTGAGGAGAGATGTACCATTTTTTGTTTGATGAAATTTGTCTTTTCCTCGGCATTCTGTCTAGGGACCAGGTAAAGGTCAATGAAAGTTTTCCCTGGTCTGAGGGTCTCTCTGTTTTCCCAGTGAGGTTGGGAAAGGATGAGCTTTCTTTTCTGTTTCCTTGGCTCCATAGGTATATCCTGTCTGTCTAGTGATCACTGTCTGCTTTTCCTGGCTGTATAACTCTTGAATATTCTTGTCTATCAACTTACAGACTGTGAGAGGAGAGGGTGTTCTACTGTTCGGGTAGTCTTCTGTAACTTCTATGGTCATGACTGTTTCTTCGACTTCCATTTCACCAATTGGTATATCTATGTCCATATCCTCTTTCACTTTTTCTTTGTCCATTGGTGTCTTTTTTAGTGGTGCTATCCTGGTTCTCAGGGGAGAGTATGTGAGTTGGGGGATGGGTGTTGTCACTTTTGCTTTCAGGGTCTACCATTGTTCTTGTTAAGTTTATCGTTATTATATTCTAGTGTTATTTGCCTTGTCAGACTTCTCAGTTGTCTTGTATAAGCCATGTTGTTAGAGCACGCTACTTCGTAGCAGAAGACAAGTTCCTTTTATGTTTTTGCCTAATAAGGAAATTTTTTCTATTTTGAGATATTCAGGAAAGAGTTTTTTTGACTAAATGAAAAATACTCAGATATCTAACCAAATAACAAATATAAATATATATATATATATATATATATTTTAAAACACTTATCTTGCCTATTTTAATGATTATATGCGATACATTTATATTTATTTACAGTTTGATTGTGTAAACTATTTTTAATATTAAGCAAAACAATAAAACCAATTGGTGGCGTTAATGATGGGTCCCTAAAGTATTTAGTATATAAAATTTCGCAGATCACTTATGTTCTTTTTTGAGAGACAAAATTCATAACTCTTCACTTCAATAGGGACAAAAATCAGGAAATGCTATAAATCAATGATTTGGATAATGGAGAACAATTGTGAATAGTTTTTTTATAGTTATTAATTTAAAAATTTTAATGTTTACTAGTGAGGGACATTTGACTTTTGTCCCTGCCTCCCTCTTTAGAGACCCATTTTTAGGTGACGGGCACTCACCGCCGTTGGTGATGGGGCTCGATTTTATAATCCCTTGTGGCTTGTTGTACCTGATTAAAGGGACTAATATGCCTAGACTCCGTCAGTGTATTTAGTAAGGATGTTGAGGATGTTTAGTGTGTCTGTGATGATTTCCTCTATTGTTTTCTTTTGGATTGTTATGGTGGATGTGTCTTACTGAGCAGAGGGCCTTTTAGACTTGGTCTTCTTTTTCTTCAGGGTTTTGAATATTCCTATGGCTTTCTCCCATATTTGGATATGGACGTACCTATCTGTTCATATGTTGTAAGTGATAAATCTGATTCTGTGGATGATGTTATGGGTGGCTTCTGCTATTTTGTCTAATGGGATGAATTGACTGATTGTTTGAATGACTTTCCTGCTGATGCCTTCTCTGATGAAGATGTTCCATAGTTCATTTGTTTCTAAATGGTTTTCAATTTTCTTCTTGCAAGAGTGTGGACTACCTTTTTCAGTCCGTGTCATGTTTTCTTAGTATATGGTATTGAGTATCATTTCATTGATCTGGATTCTGTGGTGCTTGCATCTAAAGGAGTGGATATTGTCTTCAATTTTTGAGCAAGTAAATTATGCGGATAATCTGTAAATCTCGGGTTTGCGAGTATGTAGTTTGCCCATTGTTGGGAGTTCAAGATTCCATAGTTTTATAGCAAATTGTCTGTAGCTGTGATCTATGTTGTCTGTTTGGTTGCTTGTAATTTTTGTTGGATATAGGTGCTAAAGTGTCTTTTTTCAATCAATATTAGCTTTTTAGTGTTAATTAAGTTTGCAGTTTCGATTAAGTGAGATCTATTTGTGTGTGAGTGTGGCTTGTCTCATTCATTTTATTGTTTTGCGAATGGTGTCAGTAATTTCTGTCTTTTGATTATAATTGAAAGTAATGACCTTGGGTTCCAGAAGGTTTTGTATTAGGTTGCCACTGATAGTATTATCCTTTAGGCTTTGTTTGACTACTTGTCTGCTTGTTTTAATTCATCCTTGTTGTTTTCTTTTTTGTTAATTTTGATTTAGCTGATTGAAGTTTGTGCTACCTTAATACAATAGTGTAGGTTGTGGATAAGTCTGACTTCTGATATGTTTTTGATTTGTCCAAGTAATGCTCTTTTGAGCTTCATGATGAGTTGAGCTGAGTCTGTTTGTATGGTTGCTTTTTGTCTAAACGGTAGGGTGCTAATTGCAATAGTTGCAGCTAAGATCTCTGCTATGAAAGCTGAGCACCGCCCTGTGATTCTGAGTTTGAAGTTGTTCTGTTCTGTCATGCTGGTCGAGAAAATGATGCCTACTTCTAAGGCATTATGATTATTGTGATCGAAGGTTCTGTCTATCATTATCTTGATTGTCTCATTAGTGTTGATGTTTTTATTAATATTTGTAAGTTGTTGTATTGTGAGGGCTGGAATATCTATTAGCTGTAATAAGTTTTTAATGGAGGCTGGAGTTGTATCTACCTCAACTGCTTCCATGGTTTGATTGGGTTTGTTGAGCCAGTGTTGAGTGCTATTAGTGAGAGCTGAATCCTGAATTGTGGTTTTTCTGACATTCCTGCATTTGTTTTGAATGTTTAATTACTGGGGCTTTGTATAGTGATTTTGTTGGGCTGTGAAGCAGCACATGTGACTTCTTTTGTCTATATGTTGATTTAGTTCACATCCAGGACATTTTGCTAGTAGTGAGGTAGTACCATAGTTTGATATAGTCTTTGTCTCGACTCACTTGTTCTTCAATAGTGAAGTCGTGGTGTCACTGGAGAATGTACCATGACTTATTGGGATTTCTTTGTTGCTCTTGTTTTGATTCTGTGTTACATTTAGTTTGCATTTCGGGATTAAGTTGGTTGAAATTTGCATGTTTATTAATATAGATTTGTGTTGTAGATTTGAGTGTTGTAAAGAAAGATGGTTGTTTTCGCTTATTTGTTTTATTGTGGAGCGCTCTTATTTGATGCCAATTCAAGGACTTTGTATAATAGGTATTGAGGAGTTGTTCGACCCACATTATATTGTGTACTCTTAATCCCTTTCTATTGGAGTTGTACCATTTCTCAGCCATAATGTTTTTGATATAGGTGAGGCTATTATTGTTATTTCTAGTTATTGTTTGGTGATGTAATGGGATATTTTGGGCCTGTATGTTATGAAGTACGTCATGTATGAAATTTGCTTTTGATGGAAGGAGCTTTGGACACTTTTTTAGAATGTCTTCTTTTTGCCATGCCATCCACTGCAATTGTTGTGTTCTGAGTCTAATTATTTGTCCTGTCAGATTGTTACTGTAATATAACTCTTGGAAGTCACTGCAGTGCTTCTGTCAGTGTCGTGTTTCAATTTCCATAATATTGTATTGATTGCTGAGATGTGCTAGTGGAGTTGGGGCAGTTTTTGAGAGTTTAACACGATGTTTGAGTCAGCTGCGTATGTGGCGGTCGATCCATTGTGTTTCATTTTTCATTAATATCAGGTCTGTTAGAAGGTATTCTATTGTAGGAAATATACCTAGGACTTCTATTGCCTATGTTTTGGTGGTTGGTGTTACTTCGTGTTCTTGAAAAGTGATACTTTCCTGTGGGCCATTCAGTATTAACAGTTCAGATTTGAGAGGTTGACTGTGATAACATTGAAATGATAAAAGGAGACACTGACTTCCATAATATCTTCAAGTTGCTTTCTATTTTGGGCAATGAATGTGGTGTCTTCCATGTATGCTGTTACCATAACATTAAGGTTTGTAGAACTGCTGTTGTCAAGATTTGGTCTGTGGCTATTAAGTTGGTAGCCTTTTATTGAGCTATTTGTGCTTATTAATGGGTCATAGTATATGCACCAGAGAAGGGGTGAAATTGTGTCCCCCTGATCGATTCCTTCTTTGACTTGGTATAGATTAGTGAACCCGAAATATGTGATTACCTTGTTGGACCTGTTTGTAAAACAGTTGTTGATTATGTTGATTAATTTGTTGGCATTTTTATTCGTTGAAGAAAAGTGGTCAATCTTTGTATGTTGACAGTATCATATGCCTTGCTCATTCCTTGAAAGAGTATAAGGCATTGTTTGTTTATTTCCTATGCATCTTCGAGTACTTGATTTATGATGGTAATAGGTTTGCGTGTACTGCTTTTGGGGAGCACTGCCTAATTGTTTTTTGATAGATTGGATGTTCAATCATTATTTTGACTAGTCTATTATTTATGAGTTTGGTGAAAATTTTTTTGATAGATTCAAGGAGCATGATAGGTCATATAATGTTGATGTTGTGCTGCCAATCTTTTAGTTTGGGTATCGGGTATATTGTACTTCTTTCCATTTAGTGGGTAGTTTCTTATATGTAAGAATGTTGTTGAAGAGCATAGTTATGACCTCAAGAGTTTCTTTAGACAGGTGTTTGTATATGAGATAAGGAATTTGTGATAGTCCGGGGGCTGATTTGTTACTGGTATTTTTAATTACTTGTTGTACTTCTTCAGTGGTGAATGGGGTAAGTACAGGTTTGTACCATTTTTCTTTGATAGTGGTGATGGGTTGATATGCCTTCTGCCAGTGTGTATCTTCCAGTTCGAAAATATGTTTCTTTTTTATCCAGTTTTTAAAGTGTTATTGGACTGTTTCTTTGATTTTGTGAGATTTGTATATCAGAGTCTTAGTGTCTCCTTCCTCTTTGATAAGTTTGGTTGTGAGGATGCTTCTCTTAGAATTGTCTAAAAGCGTTCTGATGAGTTTATTCTTGTTCATGTCAAACTAGTTATTACGATTTCTGAGGGCTTGATCTATATTTGCTTTGGTGGTCTTGTATATATTCTGTTTGTTGATGGTCTTTTCCAGGACGATTAGTTTGTCAATTTCCTTGTTTATAGTTTTGGTGTCTTTATTGGGTGGAAAGGTATGAATTGACACTTGTTCGTTGATAGCTGTGTATAGATTGATGAGTTGTTCGAGGTCGACTATACTATCCTGTTTGTTGTAAAAGTGGATTTGCTTTTTTTATTGTATCAGCTGAATGAAGAGTAAGGGCTTGGTTAGCTTCGAGTATTTGCGTCTACTTCTTTGCCTCTCCCTGTATTTTTGGATATGTTTGTTTGTAGCATTGAGGATGGCTTGTCTGAGGTGGTTCCAAGTTCTGTCGATGTCTGTTGGTTCTGTCTTGAGGAGGTTGTGGAGTATTGGAATTTGTGTGTTGAGTTCAGCGGCAAAAGCATTCTATTGTTTATCTGTGGTCTTCTCCCACTGGAATCAAGTGTTTGTATGAGGTTGTCTGTTTCACTTGTCATTCGTTTCTAATTGCCAGCTTTCTATGTATGTTATCTGTAGGTTGTGGTCAGTTGTGATATTCGTATCTTCTGTTATGAATGCATCTATCATGCACCATGTGGGACGTGTATTTGTTCAGATCATGTCGATTCTACTGGAGGAGGTTGTGGAGTACCAGGTGTATTCTTTTTTCTGTGAATTGTGATATCGGTATGTATCAATCATGCCGAGGTTATAGAGTTGTTCACAGAAGCTGTTTGTTTTGTTCTTGTGTATTCTTCTATTGTTGGAGGCTTTGTTCATTCTGTCTGAGGAACTTATATTAAAATCTCCTCCGATAATGATATGCCAGTTCATATTGTTTCGTTGTTTGATCCATTTGATTATTTAATTCTGTATTGCTGTTCTGAGTTTTCCAGCTCTGGCTGGTGAGTAAACTCCGATTATTCTACAGTATAGTTTGTTGGGCAGTGCAAGATCTATGCATATGACTCTATTTAAGTATCTCTGTATTTCGATTACTCAGTCAGAAAGAGGTTTTTTGATTGCAACCTCTACCCCGGCACCGATATTGTTTTCTCCTTCCCACCATGTTGAATAGTTTTCAGTTTTTCAGTATTTTGTGTTTATCTTTGTTCTATTTGTTTCTGTTGATATAATTATGTCCCAATTATTGATTTGCCATATGGTAAACCATGTCTCTATCTTAAGTGTGTTATTTAGGTCCTGGCAATTAAGTGTTGCAATAGTCCAGAAGAGTTTTTTGATAGGGGTTCTGGATATGTCCGTTATAGTGTCTTGATATAGTGTTTCTGTTGTATAGTAGTAATAGGTGTTTGGGTTATTTGTTTCTGTGATTGGTATTGTCAGTTCCATAATACTATAATGTGTTTTTCTTGTTGTTGATATTATCATTGGATTGTTACTAGTTTCCTCTAATATGTTGATATAATTATGATTGTTGCTAATTTGATTTTTGTTATGAGTTGTTTCATTATCTGATTCTGTTGTTGTTGGGTGGTTATTATCATTATTCTCTTGTTTATTATTGTTACTGTTTGAATTACCCATATTACTGAGAAGTAGATTGTGATTGTCTCGCGTTGCTAGGAAGGATATTTGTGATAGTTGATACTAATGCGTTCATTGTTCTATCCATATTGTCAATGGATCGATGAAGTTGCTGCTGCTGTTGTTGAATGTCTTGAATGTTTGTTTGTTCGGGGATTGATTCATTAATGGGGATGTCTGCTGTATTGCTTTTCTGTATATATTCGGCATCGGCATAGCAGTATCATTCAAGATTGTGATACATTCGTCAAGGTCATTGAGTAACTCTTTGATTGTTGTGAGTTCATCCCGGATCGAAGTTAGCATTGTGAGAATGTCATCCATTGAGTCTGGATTACCTTGCTAGTTTTTGACAGCATGGGTTGGTCTTTTGACTGCTGAGGCATATGAGCCTGGTCTAATTGGTTTGTTTTCAGATGATGTATGTGTGAGTTTGCGAATATGAGTAGATTTGGCTGGTCTGAAACAATTGTAGAGTTTTTCAAATTTGTGGGCCTGTTCTTGATTATATTCATTCTATTGTTCTCGTCATTCCTTGATTGTACAATTGGCTACAAGGTGTTCTGGGCTGTCACAGATGGTATATAATTTTGTGTCAATAGGTTTGCCAATTAGAGTGGTCTCCCCTAGGTTGAAAATTTCTTGCAATGCTTGTTGAAGTAGTTGTTCATTTTCAAAGCTGAGGACTGCGTACTTTCTGGGTCTGTATGACATCAATCGAGGTATATAGCATATTTTCACTTGCAGTTGTTGACATATTTGTTTGAGATCAAATACATGGGTTCCTGGTGGAAGGTTGGTTAGTTTTAGGGAGAAACATCCTCTTTCTTTCATTTGTGTTAGGTCCCACATTGCATTAAAGATTCTTACTGAGTCTGATTTGATCAGGGTACTCCAGAACTCGAGTATTTTGAGCTTGTCTTCCTTATTGATAAAAGTGATTGTGGCTGACTACCACATTTGTTGAGTTGTTATTCTGATATTGGTGATCTGCCTGAATTTGGCGAATGTTTGTTGTACATCTATGAATCTCATGTTCAGGGGATATTCCAGACTCTGATGCTTTTTTTCTTATCAAGTTTACTAATGATTTTGGGGAGTGGTGTGAGTATAGAGTTACCCGATTCTGTCAGGGGGATGTTGCTAGTTGCGGCTGCAGATTGATGATTACTGAAAATGGTGATGATATGGTCAGTTTCTTCTATTCTTTCATTTTGGATTGTGAGGAGTCCTTCAAGGGAGTTGAGTGTCTTGGCGAGAAATGTGATTTTCTTTCCAGTGGAGTCTCCTGGTAGGAGATCTGCTCTGATTCCAAGTTTGATTCTTTCTCTCCATATCTCACATTTCTGTCGAAAGGTAATTGAGGTCTTGGTCTTGTGCCCTGTCTTGTTTCATTCTTTCTTTGTTGTCTGACGGTATACCAGTCTTGGTCTTCTTGAGAGAAGGTGTGGTCTTCGAAATCCATTTCAATGTCTGAGTCGTCTATCCTATGAAGCCTTGAATTGTCTGTTTCTACTTCCTTCCCTTTTGCTGTGGGTGTCCCACCTAAGTTGGTTTGGGTTTTGTTTTGTGAGTTTTGTTCTTCTTCGACCTGGTCACTCCAAGTATGGTTGGTTCCTTCTATGTGTATGCTGCCTGTTGTTGTAGTGGTGGTATCTTTGTTGAGCATGTTTGTTTGTGAAGTAGTTGGGGTTGGAGAAAAAGTTATTTTGTGTGAAATTGTTTGTTTCGTGGTGGGTTTCTTTTTCATTTTTTGAATTTCTTTGCTAATGGGGATGGCCTTTCCCTTGGTAAGTTTGTCGATGTTGTAGTTAGGCCTACTATTCAGATATTGTGCCCTTTTGGTTCTCTCCATCTTTCAACTGTTTTTTGCATTTTTGTGATTTTTGTTGCTATGCCACAGAAAAACGGGAAAGAGTTCTTGCTGTTTTAGATAATAATTTTATAAAATAATATATATTTTTAATTATAATATTTTTTAAAAGCTAAATATAAATAAAGATAGTAAATATCCCTTTTTCAAAGTTTTTGACTAATATATTCTATTTTTCAAGAAATTATAAATATAAAAAAAGTTTTTTTTATTTTGATTTTAATTTTTTTATATTGTATTTATCTTATATAGTACTATATTGTATATTAATACTTTTTTTTCTTTTTATTTTTATTATTTTTTTTTTTTAATAAGTGCAAGCAGGTCTACTTTATTAATTTTAATGCAGTACATATTACTTGAAATAATAACTATATTTACTACCTCTTTTTTCTTTATGTATTGTCAACCTATCCAATTTACCTCTTAGGAATCAGATAGAGATGGAGAACTATTGCAGGGAAGTACCAAGTTAGAGTCTCACATGATATGCAAAAGTTCCTAGTTTGGACAACAATTTAACAAGAGTTATCACTTATGGTTAGGCAAAAGAGGCCATTTGATATTTTTGGGATCAAGATAATTTTATTGTTTGATAAAATCCTGAGAATTCTTGGAAGGGAGAATTCCCACCTTTAAATATATAAATGAATTATACAAAATATGGAAATAGAAGAGATAATAATAATAAGAAATAATAATTATAATGAATCTATTAGTTTCAATAGACTCTTAAACTATTAATAAACAGAATTTAAGTATCTATCAAAAATAATAGTATAGTTCAATATGATAGAATGAGGGAAGTTTCTAGAGTCATATTTGTTCTATTTGTCTGATTTGTCTAGGACAAACAATACCAATCTGTAATACAAGGAATATTCTCGAAGATCTGTGACCCAGGTGATAAATTAGACTTGTTAACTTGATACTGAGATTGTCACAAAGCTTTAGGATCCTTATAGAACAAATTTCTTACGGTTTACAGTATACTTTATATTAATCTATTAAAAAGCTAATTGATTCTAGGAATCCCTTATGGTTTGTTGCTTCTATTAGGAACTAATATGTCTAGGCTTCATTAGCACTGATACAAAAGATATGAAATATATTATGTTTTCTTTTGAGGATATTACTAATTAAGTTTATCATGTTGGTCGATTGAGATTTGCTTGATGTGATATGTTCTTGATTGTTTTTGTAGCTTTTCTTTTCTTTTTTCTTTATGAAGGTCTTGTTGATATTCATATCTCTTTCCCATTGTGTCATTCTTCTACATCCATCAATTCATATGTTGAACATTAGGAATCTTGTGTAGCTTGTAATATTTTTAAGTGTGTTGATAAGCTTGTTCTGGCTGATGCTTTCAATAATAAGGTTGTTTAGGGCTTTGCTAATGCTTCCCTTAAGTGTAAAGGTTTTTAGGTACTGGGCTCTATTTTTGTGTATGTAATTGGAGGGGATTTTTCATTTTTTCTATATTGTAGTTCTCTGTACATGTTTTTGTTAATTTCTTCATATATGTTAATTCTATGCTGTGGACAGATGAATCAGTGGTCATTGTTTTCTATATTAATGCAACTATGATATTTAGCTGTTTTGTATATATTTAAATAGCACTTTTGCAATTTGTCCATTGTTGGCAACTCTCTATTTCATAATTTAATTAAAAAGGTATGTTATTGATGATCCCAACTGTCTGTTTGTGGATCTGTAAGCATTGTGGAATAGCTGAATATGAGACTGGCTTTTCAATTTATTTTCTTATGAATCTGCTGATCCAGATTAGTATTTCTATTGAGATTGTTCCAATCCATTGTAAGTCATGCTTGATGAATTTGCTTAATAGTCTTTCTGATGGGTTGAGTGATTTTCACATTGTTATTAAAATAGGGTTACAAGTAGTTTTCTTCTAGGCATGTGCTGAGAACAGTTTTTGTGTTTTTGGTATTGTCATCTGTTACTGCCTTGTGTGTCAGTGTGTCTGCCCTTTTGTGGAAAGAGTAGTCATCTTTCTTTGATATTTTGTTTCAGGTAATCTTTTGTAAAAGATTGTTAATTATGTGCCGAAGGTTGAGTAACATGCGTGTTTCTTGATTTTTGGTTACTTTTTGATAGTTAATTATCTTGATATAGTCTTGGATAAGTATTTGTAAGTCAATATATATGATTAATGATTTTCTTTTTTCAGCTGTTATATATGCGATTATGACTGCTAATATTTCTGATCTATAAGCTGATTCTTGATCAGTAAATATTGCAATGAGCTCTAGTTGTTCTCCTTTGTTGGGGAGAAATAAGACTTCTATTTCTATTGAATCTTCTTTCTTACATTTGTGGCTTCCATCTGTATATATGGAAATCCGTTGTTCTATTTCTAGTTTTTTTTGATATGGTCGTGATACATTGGTATAAGTTTTCTTAACCTCTTATAATATGTTTGAGGAGCTTTATGTTTGAGATTTCCTGAGTTATTATTAGTGTATCCAGTGTGGAGTTTGGTTGTTGCCACCATTTATTTCAACTCTGGGAAGACATTTGTAGTCTGTTTTTAGGTAAACATGGGTTTCATGGTTGGATTTCGTGGTTTTAATAATAGGAACTATGAATAGGAAAGTTGTTGACATCTCAATGCAACAGTTAGACCCTTCTTGATCTATTTAGGTGGTAAGGTGACTGCCTTTGCATGGTTTTACTGGTAATTTGTTTGTAATCTTGAAGTGCATTAGTTTGATTTTATTCCTGTTATGACTTACTCTTTGACCAGTTATTATCTGTCCCTTTTTTTCAAAAGAAAGCCATTCTTTATATTTTGGTTTCTATGTTTTGAGATATATCTGTGCTAGTGGATTAGACCCTGATGTTAATGTACCTTGAGTTAACATTTCATTGGTTTTGGCATACAGGTTTCGGTACCAGCCAGGTTCTTTTCTTTTGTTTGTCTTGATGTTGTTACAACTGACTTGGTGCCACTGAATCATTTTGATCTGAAATGTATCTAGGATTTGTTATATCCAGTATATTCTGTGTTTCTTGAGATATTGTTAATACAGATTTATCTAGTCTACTTCCATAAGGTATTCTATGTGTTTACCTAAGTGAGTCTGTTGATTTGTTTGGGTCATTTTAAATTGTATGTTTCTTTTTTTATGAGTCTATGCCATCTTGAATGAAATTGTGTTCAGCTTTATATATCTTTGGTATCTCTCTGTAATGCTGGTTTGTTGCTATGTATAATATTGTAGTTTTTGGATTTTGAGTCTAATTATGGCTCCAGCACTGTTTTTTGTTTCGTATAGTAACTGGAAATTATTTGCAAATTTTTGTTGTTGTCTAGTATCCAGCTCCATAATGCTGTATAATATGATAAGATGTAGTATTGAATTGGAACATATAGTTGCTAGTTTGACTCTCCTTCTGAAGTTTGTTCTGATTTTGGCATCTATTTTTGCTGTCTCCTCCTTTGAAAGTATAAGGTCATGGAGCAAGTATTCGATCCAAGAAAATAGTACATGGTTTATCATGTATCTATGTATTTTATCTGTAAGATTTTTGCTTCCTAAGATCCAGCATATATTGTTGATTTTTTTCTTTATGAGTTGACGTTGGTAACCTTTTTTTCCTTTTTCTTTATGCCAGATTCCCAGGACTCAGATGGCATTGTTGTTGGGTACAGGTTGAATAAGGTGGTTTTGAAATGCAATAGGTTCTTTTGGTTGTTGATGATGAGTAGTTCAGATTTTGATGGATTTACTATGATATCATTTAATTGGTAAAAGAAGCTACTGATTTTGGTTATGAGTTCCATTTCTTCTTTGTTTTATGTGATGAATATTGTATTATCCATATATGTTATAATGTGATGTTGATTTTCTTGATCTGTAATATTGGATCCATCATATTTTTGTGAGAGTGAAGTGTATACCCTTTCATTTTACTGATCTTGCTAATAAGTGGATCATAGTAAATTCTTCAGAGGATGGGTGATATTGCATCACTCTGATCAATACCCTATGTACCTTGTATAACTTTGTGTTCCCAAAGTATGGGATAATAGTATTTTGTCTATTTGCGATACAAGCTCCTATGATATTTCTTATTTTTGTTGGTATATTGATCCTTTCAAGCCAAAAAACTCTTTTCCAAAAATTTCAAAAACCCTCAAAAAAATTTTTTTTTGGCAAAAATATAAAAACAAACTCTATCTCTGCTACCAAGTAGCAACTGACCTAAGATGGCTTCCATAAAGAAGCTAAGAAACCTTGCAAGGCAGACTATACCAGAATATAATATCGACAAGATCAGCAGGAACAATGGAAAAATCTTGAAACTCAAAGCAACAACTCTCTCCTAGCAACTCAGACATACACCACTAGGAACCAGAATGGCTAATCAGAAGAAACCATCGGACAAGGGAAAAGAGAAGGAAGATGGAAAAAAAGTAAACAGAATAGATGTGAATTAAACAGGTAAGAGACAGAGAAGGAAAATGAAACCAGCCTCATAACCAGTAGAGCACCTTCACCAGACACAGTGAACACCATCGAGGATGAAGCAATCCTAGACACCACAGACAAATAGAGGAGCCCAAACATCACCAAACAAATGAATATAGCTATGAAAGCCAGGAAAATGAATAGGGAACCCCCACTACCTCCCAGAAACATTAAGGATATCAAGAGATTATTAGACCAGAAAAGGCCTTCATCGACCCAGATTTAGTTCCTGGACAAACAGCTAAAGAAAAAATGGAATTCATCAGACAAAAAATGGTCACCTTTCTCCCTGAAATATGTGAGATACGAATATCCAATTGGAAAACCATAGATCACTACCATTTTCATCAACCAAGAGGAAGTACACGTGGCATGTGAAACAAAACTCACAGAGAATAAAAACACCAAATTCAGAAAGATCGCCCTCTTGGATTCCAAGAGAGCAACTTCTGCACAATCAGAGTATGGGACATTCCCCTATACTTTACCAAAATGGACCTAGTAGAATTCTTTAATAAACAAATAAACATTGACTACATTACTCTATAGAAAGCTGGACCATTTCAAATGGTAAATATCATCTTTTCCAACATCTCTAACTATGTAGAGATCAGTCAGAAATAATCACTTACCCAAGGATACTATTCATGCAAAATATTCCCATTCTACAAACTTATAAAATCAAAGAATAAAGAAAACGCTACAGTACTACCCTTACCCAACTACTATCTGACAAAACAGCATCTAACTTGACAGTGATCACCACAAGCACAAGAGCAAAATCAGTATATATACCTCAGGAAAACAAAAATCAGGCTAAAAGGTTTGCTGTCTTCACCTTCCAGTCCAGAGAAGATTTCTAGGTAGCTAGATTATCAGCCCCCTAATAAGAGAAACACAAACACAATGGGTTCAATGAGAAATCCCCTTATACTGCATTTGTGACTCATCAGAACACAACATATACTCATGCCTTGACAAACCAGAGATACTTCCACTGAGACAACACATAAACAGGTTGAACAATCCCAGGATCATCATGTATCAAGGCAGCAGAAGAACTCCTAACCAAGGTATACAAAGGTATCCCAGTACTAGAGATAACCAAAGGAGCTATGCAAACATCCTGAAATATGGTCAAAGATTAGAGAATAGACAAGGCCACAATAATATCTTGAACATACTGTTATCAGTCCAAAAAAAAATAAAAGAAATGAAGAATAAACTGAAAGATCAGGTAGAAAGAGTGGATACCCAAGAATAGAAATGTGCAAACAGGTACTCTGAAAGCATTAACGAACTCATGGAGGATCTGGAAGAGGACATAAACACTCACAGCATGAAGCAATCAAGAGACCCCAGCAATAGCATCCAAGACATAAAGAAATCCCAAGAAGTATATCAACAACAACTGAACAGAATGAGCACAACAATAGAAGAGATGATCAACTTTATCAAATTATCACAACAGACAGTTCCAGAGGAATGCAATTTAATATATTAATATGATGGAGAGCAACATAATAAAACCCCAAAAAGGAGAAAGTAGCAAACAAAAAATCTCAATACCGCCTGAATGTATATCAACCTCCAGACCATCTTATAGCAAACAACATACCACAGGACAAAGTTAAGGACATAAAGAAAAGAATGATACTATCAATCATACCTTATAGACAATCGCAACATATAACATTAGAGGAATAATAGAAGACAGCAAATAGAACTTTTGGCTAGAATACTGCGTAGAGAAAGACTGGAAGATTATCATCACAGCAGAAACCAATGGAAATGAATAGCAGATTAAACACTGGAAACATGACAAGTATCAGCTGACCACATCAATTGATGAACACCAAAAGATAGAACATGGAGTTAGCATAGTCATATGCAAAGATATCGTGGCCAGGATATTCAAAAAACAAAAGATCAAGGGAAGGGCCATAGTGATAGACATGGCATTCCCAAGGAAGCATAAACTCAGGATTATAGGAGCATACCTCCCACCAAGAAGCAGCAACAACAGAAACAAGACAGAGATAGAGAATACAATACAGGAATGGATAACACAGGCAGAGAGAATAAATACACATATAATAATAGGTGAAGACTTTAACGCCACCCTCAATTCAGTCATGAACAAATAGAGTCCTCATAAACAACCAGAAAGCTGCCATCTAGAGTCAAAGTTGCTGAAATAGTTGATAACCAATAACTTTATAGATATATTCAGAATGCACAACCCAATACAGAAGAAATCCACATGGAGCAACTACAAAGAAACTCACAGTAGAATCAACTAAATATGGTACCAATCACAAGAAACCTGGCAAACTAGGAGCTCACATATAATAGACCACCTAGATGCCCTATACAAGAGCGACCATAAAATCATGATTACCAGAGTGGACACATGGCAACTCAATAGCAACAGTCACCAGAAGATCCACAGAAGCAATCTACAGTACAACTGGTGCAAAACAAACATCAAACAGTAGGAAAAATTCAAGAGTACAGTTGAAGACAATAAAGAAACCGGGATGGATCAGACAGAAAACATAGAAAACAAATTGAACAGATTCAAACAAGCCCTTCTCATAGCAGCAAGCCATCATATCCCCAAGATAAAATCCAAGAAGAGGAACCAGAAACTGGGAAAACCCTCAACCCTGTACAAGAAAATTACAACATTCAAGTCCTAGTAGAACTCCTCCAAAGAAATATCGACACTCTAATGAACACATAGAATGTCTTATACTAAAACAAGTCAACAATATATAAAATGATTTTCTAGAGTTGATAGAAAAGTTACTAGCATGTGAACTATCCAATCAACAAAATAAGCAAATACAATGGAAGAAGATATGCAGAGACCACATTATCTAGTACAAAACTATCATCAAACTCATAAACAACACCAAAAAAACAGAAGGATACAGCAACACATAGAAAGACGGCAACAATGGCTTCAGGACAACAAGAGATCTATAATAAACAGCATTCTAGAGAGAAACCAACAAATCCATTGTAACAGACAAGCTAGTCATTGAAAAAAATGACCAAGTAGAGGTGATTATAAAATCAAAGAAGATCAAGAACAAAGTAGCAGAACACTTTGAAGCCTGGACTCATTGCAGGATGACTATTCCAGTGGAAACCTCAGTCAGATGGGCAGAATAGTATGTACCAAGCAATAGAATCCAAGACCATTAGTTCGAGAACCTGATGGCACAAATAACCATGCAAGAGCTACATAGGGCAATCAGAAATAGAAGCTCCAAATCAGCACCAGGACCAGATAACATTCTATACAGTGCATATAAAAATCTAGGACCAAAAACAATTACATGGCTCACAGACCTGTACAACAGAATACTGTCACAAAAAGAAACACCAAGAGAATGGAGTACAGGACACATATACCCAATCCCCAAACCCAAGGACTGGCAAAATAGGATTGAAATAATTAGACCCATTACACCACTCATCACAAAAAAAAAAATATTCACAAAAATTCTGAGTAACCACCTGGCACACTGCTGCACAGAACATAATATCCTTAATGAACTGAACTGAGCAGCACTTCCAGGTAGCAGTATATAAGCCCCCATACACATAATGAATACATGTATAGAACACACATAGAGGAAAAAGAAGAAACTTTGGATTCTCAGCCAAGACATAGCCAAAGCATACGATTCAGTTAACACAGAGATGCTAGTAATGGTGATAAGGCATATTAAGATAACACAAAAAGTAATCAACATTACACAGGCCCTACTTAGAGACAGAGTGAATAAAGTCATCACAGTATATGGACTTACATCCCAATACAAAATAATGGATGGTATAGATCAAGGGGATACAATAACACCACTCCTTTGGCGCATCTTCTACAATCTCTTGCTAACAGAGATTGATTTATCAAGGAGAAGATACAGATATACGACCAGTATAAAAAGCTCTATAGAAGAACCATATAAAGAAAGACACTTAGAAGTCAAAGTCAGTGCTTATATAGATGATACAATATAATTGGCAAACAGCCCAAAAGAACTACAAGAGATTCTGAACATAGCAACAGAGTTCTATAACCATAATGACATAGATATAAACCCACAAAAGTCACAACTAATTATAATTAATGGTCAAACAAAAGATTTCGAATGAAGCTTTATACTCAAAGGAGACTAAATAAAGGGTAGCTTACCAGGCACTCCAATGAGAATACTCGGTATATGGTTGGACAGCTCAGGAAAGAAGACATATCAGAAACAGCTCATCATCAAGAAAGTACAAAAAACAAGCAAGCTAATAGGCTGGAAGGCAACCACAGACAAGCAGATGAGATACATAATAAATCATGTACTCATGCCAAGTATAGAACACCTTCTAAATGATATAGTACTTCCAGAAAGCATTTGCAACCATCTCATTGTAAAGATTGTATCAAGATACAAATACAAATGTGTGATAGCTACCACATTCCCAAACACACTTCTATACAACTGGTGTGAACACAAAATAGATCACATATAGGACAGACAGATACAACTACACATAAAAAACTGGACAAAAAGAATCAAGAATAGAGAACTACTAGGCCAAATATTTAGGATGGGCCTGCAAAACTTGTAGAATATGTTTTAGTCAACAGAGTCAGTTACAATGCACCTCACCCAACCATTCCTGAAGACAGGGCAAAACCTGGGTCATGATATTCTATAGCTTCTGAGAAGACATGGCTTTCAGTTCCATCTAAATTCTAACTTTAGGATACTACAGAAAATAGAAAGAATTGACAGTATGATCGAAGAACTCATATTCAAGACATCATATCATCAATACAGACAGATACTCAAGAAACACAACTTGATGTTTGCTGAACAGGTTCTAAACTTAACAGGAATGTGAATATTACACTGGAGAGAAATAGACGTTATCAACCAGACAAAGAAAAGAAAAACTCTAAAATGATATATCAATCTTATAGACAACCTTACAGTCACAGCATATATACAAGACTGATTAACAGAAACCACTGATAACTATAGGGCCTTCAATCAAGGCAGACCTCTGGTCCAAACAAATATATAATTATCACACTGGAATGCTACAGTTAAACACTAGACAGAAATCATAGGCAAGAAAAAATGAAATGATAGCCCATCTCAGTCACTTATACACACTACATGAAAGCCACAAGGGCATTTTCACTAGAGAAATGCAAGGGCTGCATAATAAGAGAAAGAGACATATTATCAGAATCATGTACATACTCAACTAAAAAACAACACATGATCCAGATCCCAGTAAAAAAATCAAACATATCATCCCAGGAGAAGACAGAGGGGCATGCAACAAAACTAAGATGCAAAATATCACCGGAATCCATAACAAAGGAACTAAAAGACTTAATGGAAACCTCTCAGAAAAACTGTTCATATCTCAAGCTACAGATAAATAATAGAAAACCAGACTCGATAAACATCAATGAAATGCTCAATCTGGGAGACTTAGAGCTAGAAAAATTAAGAGCCATACAACACCAGCTCAAAGGATACCAGCAAGTAACAATATACACAAATAGATCAGTATATGACCATGGCAGCAAACAACACATGGGCTTCAACTGGGTCATCAAGGACAAAGAAGGGAGAGAATACACTTTCCAGGGACAGATACAGTTGTATGCATCATCTACAAGGGCAGAGCTCATGGCTATAGTAATAGCAATTAGCATTTTGGGCATGGACACCATAGTCCAGTTATATATAGATAGCCTCAATGCAATAATCAATCTAGCAGACATACCAGACAATCACAGATCAAGAAGAAACAACATCAAAATCAAACAATCCTGGATATATACAATTACATAAAGAAGCATCTGGGCCTAATCATAATTTTTTACAAGGTCAAAGCATACACAGGAGTTCCCCTTAATGAAAAAGAAGACAGAATGTCCAAAATCAATCCCATATCACAAGATATGAAATCCAACAAAAGGATCATTAACATCAGAGAGCATCACCAGGGATCACCACTAGTCAACATCCAATGGGATCAAACACTAATAAACAGATCAAGAAAGGACATAGTAAAACAAATCAATAAAGCAATAAGACTCACCAGATGGTGGCTGCTCAATAGAACCCAGAACAGTTTTACAGAGGACGATCTCAAGGACATACAATGGAAATACACCTTTGATAGTCTCCATCTCTCCAATATAGAAGAACAGACTACATCAAACAAGAATCACTACTTAAGAAAGTTTAGCTTCAACCTGTGGTATAAAGAACTACCAATTAGAAGCAAACTGCACAGAATTTACAGAGACAGCAAATATCACGAATGCAAAGAAACAAAAGACACTACTCACCCTTTCCTATGTAATAACCAGAAGGACAACCTGAGAAAAAACTTTCAAAGAATTCTGATAAAACACATAGCTCCACACATCTGCAAAGAACACAAACAAGACTTCAAGAACATCATACAACAGCACATTCATCTGAACACATTCAGGACTTTTAAGCTACTTATCAAGAGAGCTGTTATAAAAGAAATCCCAGAAACACTTAACAAGCTAATAATTAGCAGCAAGACAATTGCAACAGTCATCATCAACACAATAAGAGGATGGAAAGAACTTCTATATGACATCTGAAAAGTATATTGTGAAGAATCTCACTCACAAGCCCCAACCCCCAACAAACAGGACAACAAAACGAAACAAATGCACCCAAGATAGGCAGCAACAGATCCAAGAAAACCAACTTAATCAATCAGCAAAGTATCAGAATGTAAACCTGATCAGAATAGTCAATAGCTATACAAACGAATATATAAAGTACAACACTAACATTTTTACACTATTATTATTTTATCTAACAACTAGTATAGCCTTGACATGTTAGTTTCTTTCCCTTAAAGAAAGGGCAACAAGCCGTGAGGTAGTTCATAGCTTATCGAGTTTTGTTATTATTGAAACTACATTCCTGTATCTTAGCACCAGCTATACGGTATAAATGTAATTTGCAAACAATAATAAAACAAGGTTAAGCCAGTTAAAAAAAAAATTGATTCTTTCAAGAGCCAACATGAGTCTTTGTATGTTGACTGTGTCATAGGCTTTGCTTATATCCTGGAAGAGCATATGATAGGATTTTTTTTGTTCCCGTGCATCTTTTAGAATTTTGTTAATAATGGTAATAGGTTCTTTGATACTGTATCCAAGTAAAGCTGCCCAGTTGTGCTCTGAAAGTATAGCGTGATCCATCCATACATTTGATATTCTGTTCGTTATGATCTTGGTGAAGATTTTTTTAACAGTTTTCAAGAGGGTTATCAAATAAGTATGTTGATGTCATATTACCAGTCCTTTGTTTTTGGAATTGGATATATGATTCTTCTTTTCCATTTGGTGGGATGTTTTGTATATTCAATATCTTGTTAAAAAATTTTGTGAGAGTGGCAATTATATGTAATCCCAATTTTTTGATAATAATGCATAGGATGTTGAAGGATTCTACTGCTGATTTGATACTGGTGTTTGATATAATGAGTTTGACTTTCTCTGTTGTAATAACCCGTGTTGTACTGGTGTACCATTCTTCATCTATATTGGGGATAGATTTGTATTCTTGCTTCCAGATTGTGTCTTTATTATTGATTATGTTTCTGCTCTTGATCCATTGTTTAAAGTGGTCTTTTATGGTCTGTTTGATTTTAGTGGATTTAAAAACTATAACTCTTTCATTGTCATCTTCCTTTTTAATAAGTTTTCTAGTGATAATGCTATGTTTTGGGTTGTTTAGAATAGCTCTAATCATTCGTTTCTTGTCTATGCTTAGCCATTTTTCTCTAGTGACTTTGAGAGTTCGTATATCTTGTTAAATCTATATATGAATGTCAACTTTAAAGCCCCTTTTTGTTATGTGAATCTATTCTTTGATAAGTTTAATATAGCTATTTGGGTTTGCGTTATAGATCAGAATTAGAATTGGTAGTGTTTATGATATTGCTTGATATAGGTTTTGTGCTTCTATGTGGTTCCAGTTGCTTGGGTTTGTTTTGAGTTTGGTTACTTCTTTCTTGAGTTTCAGGAGTTGAATAAGAATAATTGGTCTTGGTTTTGGGTTTTCTGAATTGTTGGCATTGTTTCTCTTTGATCTTTCTGATGTGTATATTTGTATTTAAAAGAATTGCTTCCCTTAGCAATTTCCAGTTATCACTTGTGAAAAGTTCCTTGTTGTCAATATTGACCTTCCAAGACTTTGCAAAACTTTTCATGTTTTCTTTGAAGTGATTTCATATTTTTGGATCTATGTTAGACCAATCATATCTTGTGTTCTTGTTAGGTTTCCTTAGACAAGTATGCGATATTTCAATTTGTTATGTTTCTAAAATACTAGTTTGTGATTTGTGAACAGTGGAGATGATGTCTCTCCAGCTTTGGTGTATATATATATCTATGGAGACCCATGTAGGTCTAGAGTTTATTCATATTCTATTGATTCTGCTATATATATGTTATAATGCCCATGTGTAATTCCTTGTTATCAGGTTATAATACCTAAATATATCGATGAAGCTGAGCTCCTCAAGAGAGTTGAAAAAGCTGTTATCCATTTTTTTGTGGATTTTCCAGATAGCATTGAGTTTGTCTAATCATGGATTGGAGTATGTGTTGAAGTTCCCAGCAATGATTGTGTACCAGTTGTCCCTGTTGTATTATTTGGCAATGTGAATTATTTGTTTTTGAATATTATCACTTTCTTTTCCAGGTCTAGCAGCTGAGTAGGCACCTATAACTCTATAGAATCTTTTTTTTGAGAAGGTAAAGATTGATGCAAAGAATATGATCTTTCAATGTCTGTTTGCTAATAATGTGATCAGCTAATGTTTGTTTTATAGCTATACCTACTCCAGAGCTTATCAAGTTGCTACATATTCACCATATGGTGTAGTCTTCTGTTTTTCAGTTATATGATTTGTGAGTCTATTTGTTTCTGTGGATACTATGATGTCCCATTGATTTTGTTTCCACATTTCCATCCATGTTTTTCTCTTGTTGGGTTCATTGAAGTCTTGACAGTTAAGTATAGTAATGATCCAAAGGGTTTGTATCCATTTATTAAAATTTTGTCTTTCTTATTGCTATTATCTATATATATTGTATTTGATTTTAATTTTGATTTTGGTAAGGGATTTGTTCATGGAGGTTGATCAGTTGTTCATTGCTATGATGGATAACTGGGAGTTAAGTTGTTTATTAAAGGAAGGGTTCATGTCTTTTATTAATTATATATTTATGCTTGTTCAAGTGTAAGCAGTATATATTATAGATCTGTTCACTTATGTATCATACATGATAAACTAGTGTATTACATACTGTATATCAACAAGTATTATATATATAATGTTTATATTAGATCTATCTATATATGGGTAGCTATATATATATTCTACGTAATGCTATATACTAACACTACCTATTCGAAAAGATATACAAATCTGTCTTAATTTTTCCCAGAACAATTTTTTCTTAAGAGTATTCTGATTATCAGACCGTCGATTACAGTATCCTGAATCCCGGTTCGTTTGGTTCTTCAGAGTGGTCCGCAACCTTTTTACATTCTATCAAGACCTCCAAATAGTAAAGTCTGTGAAAACTAGCACAATTATGCACTTCACCTTGAGAGGTACACTACCGGTTTAGGGTCTACTCTTCTTATTACCATTGGATAATGCAGTCATATCAGGGATGATCCTACCCAATCTTGGATGTTCAACCAATCACAATCTTCATATTGTAGCAGGCAAATCAGCAAGTCTGTTGCTAATGACCAAAAGCTCACGTAACCTGCAGATAGAAAAGTCCGTCCTTCTATCACACACATAAAACAATACCAAAATTAAGGCAGAGGTATAAAAAGATTTGGGTGAGTCTCAAGATAGTTTTCCTTAAAACTACTTATAATTTTCACTGTTATGACAATCTATCCAAAAGATTTATCTTAAGATTTGTTGTGAGAGTCATCATTTTATTAAGTTATTGAAAGAAGTTACATTTATACATTTTTACACATAGGACTATTACATAATCACTATGG
>CAJVPT010000617.1:0-27508 GCA_910592055.1 Acaulospora colombiana | reverse complement strand
AACTCAGAGTTGTCTGCTCCTAGTTTACATTTAATAAAGTTTTCCTTTAACTAAGATACATGATGATGAAATGACTTTCTAACATTGCATATGTTACACTTGTATTTAGAACACTCATGAATACTTTCCTTGTTGTTTCGAGTAATGTAATGTGTCAGATGATATTAATATCTCCATCCAGTTCTTGGGCT
Source organism: Acaulospora colombiana (assembly GCA_910592055.1). NCBI lineage: Eukaryota > Fungi > Glomeromycota > Glomeromycetes > Diversisporales > Acaulosporaceae > Acaulospora > Acaulospora colombiana. The sequence goes on along the minus strand of CAJVPT010000617.1, from coordinate 27,317 downwards.
TTGGTATTGGATAAATGTTTCCTTTTTTCCAGTCTTCTGGGACTTTACCTGTCTCTAATATTTCATTGAAGAGGCTTTCTAACAGGTTTAATCTCTTTTTTTCAAAAGTATATATAGAATTTTTGAAGGACCTGAAGCATTATACTTTTTCTTCTTTTAGATTACTTTTATTATCTCTAATATGTCTATTGAAAGTAATATGGGTTTGTACTGCTTCATCTAGTATGAAAAATCTTTTATTTTCAAGATTTGTCTAGGTCTCATCCATTTCTGATAGTTTTCAAGCATTTTATTTTTGATTATTTTTGGGTCTGTTATTATTTCAATTTTATCCACTACTTTCCATTCTATGAGTTTTGTGTATTGATGACTCTAGGGTATTATTCCAGGATACTGTTGATCATTTTCTTCAAATATTTCTCTAGATTTTATATCTTTATTCGATACATTTTTGGATCATATTCTCCTTTTCTCTTTTGATTGTGACTTTTGCTATTTTGGTTTCTATTTATCAGATCTCTTTTGTCTCTGATAGCTATTTTTGTAACTCTATTTTTCTGCCTACTGTGGTCTTCTGAAAGAGTGGAGTTCTATCAAAAGTGTGTTTGATGTGTTGATTTCCTTTGCTAATTTTAAGATTTGTGCTTCTATAGTATGTTTATGTGATACTAGATTAATTAGCCATATTGTACACTTCTTGTGGAGATTGCTTATCTTGAGTGCTCGAGCATAATTGCCTTGTACCTAGACTTATATATTGTTCCAGTATTCTTCTTTCAGCACTTCTTTTTTTAAGGAGACCTTTGTTACTAACTTTATTGATTCCTTGAAATGTTTTCATGTTTCCTCTAAAGTCTTGTGGTTGTTTTTAAGGAGGACCTCTGACTTTTTCTCTATTATCTTTGTAAATTTCTTCATTGTTTAGGACTTGAGTTGATGTAGTTGATGTTGCTTTGTTTATTGTTTTTCCTATTCAATAGCTTGTTCCATATGGTGTATAGTGTACTGAGGTAAGTGATGACTATTTTGTGATTGCTCTTTATCACTGTGTCTATATTTAAATATTTGATATTGATAATGTTGGGCTATAGTGAATTTGATACTTATATATCGTCGAATCTGCTACCATAGTTTGATTTGGGTCTACTGTATATGTAATTTGTCTCCCAAGAGTGAACTTGTCTATATATATCCACCATATTATATACCTTTAGTATGTTAATTAAGTGCTGGATTTTGTTTCTTCTAATTTTTTCTAATGTGCAGTCCATTGGTAGTCTACTACTTAGTTGAGATCTCCTATTACTATAATGTATATGTTTTTGCTTTTGGCTTTGCTGATTTGTGCTTTGCACCACTGAAGGAGTTTGTTTCTATCTTGTTTATTTGATGTATTCAATGTGTTATATAGAATAATAATTCTGTATTGGATTCATTCTTTAAAAGCTAGGTCTATTGATAAACCTCAATTGATATATTTCTTGTATCTGAAAATATGTATGGCCTATTTTTTCTTAATCAGTATGCTTACCTCTGTTCTTTATGACTGGTGTGTTGATGTTGTTGACCATATTTGATACCTATCTTCTTCGTTATACCATTTTTGGTTTTTTGAAAGCCAAGCCACTATATCCATTTGTTGTTTCTGGCTATATTCTAAAATTGTTAACTTGTTTGCTTCAGTATTGATTCTTTTTACATTTAAGGTTCCTATTTTCCAGTTGTCATGCAGTTTGTTAGTATTATTGTTTCCTTCGTGTTACTTATTGCAGGCTTAATTCTCTAGAGGTTTTCTAATCATAATGGTTTAAAAGGAAGGAGAAAATTGGTTCAGTATAGTCTACTTTGTTGATGGGTGTGTTCAAGCATTTCATCATTTTTCTTATGGTTGATACTATTGTGAATTCCATCTAATTGATTTTTTCATTTATTATTTCCTGTTGCTGTCTAATATTCATCCTTTTGGATGATGAGATTCTAAAGTTTGAGCTTCCTGGAGATGTTACATTTTGCATAAGGAAGTCTATAATGGCTGGACCTTTGGTTTTGATATAGGGATCTTCTTTGATTGCTGAGATTCTTTTTTCCAGTATGTATATTTGATATTTGATGGCTTGCATGTTTATTTGTAATTGTTTAAGGATTTCAAAAATTTTGCCTATATCTGTTGTCGAATGAGTACCTCTGGTAATACTAGCATATGGCATTTTGTAATAGGAGGCTTAGCTGTGAAACTTCTATCTTGTTGGATGAAAAGATGATCTTTTTTGTTTGTTGCTAGTCTAGGTTATTTGAATCTATTAAATCTGTCCTTTTGCATTATGCTTTCACTTACTGTTATGCATTGAGTGTGTTTATGGTTATGGACTCCACAGCCAAAGCATATCTTGATTGTTTTTGTTATCTAGGTTAGTTTCGTATCTTGAGTTGAAAGTCTATTTCTTTTTCTCTGTTCAAATCATGTTCATTCTTATAGTAGAGGATAATAAACCTTTTGTTTTGGTTTCTATTGTTTAGAGAGTTCTTTTATAGAGGTTCCCCATGATAGATTTGCCAATGTAACATTGTATTGGTTCCTTTTTTCTCTTGTGATTTGAGTTCTGACCAATGGGAAGGTCTTTATGCAAAAGATATCTTTATAGATAGCCTATTTTTGTACTTGTTCTTCATATGTAGTTGTTGGTTTAAACTGGACTATATTAGATTTAACTTGTCCTGCTGCTTCTAGAGTAATGTACTTAATCTGTGTTTTGTCCTGGAAGAGACTAGTGATATCTTTTTTTGGAAGTAATTAAGATGTTCCAAATTCTGATAAAATGGGTTTTGCTTTCAGTAGTACCGATTTCCTGTACAAGTCTAAGATTGGCAATTTCATTATTGCTGATCTGGATCTTACATGTAGCAATAGTCTTATAGTAGTTATCAAAATGGCTGTGATTGTTAAAGTTCTAATTGGTTCTTCTATATGAATATGTTTCAGGGTTGTTAGGTATTCCAGTTTGCTGTGAATGTATTTGAGCTTTTCTTCTATTGAGGTTCCTAGTACTGCTTCCAGTTTGATAAACAACTTTCTTGGATGGAAAATATTATTATTCTCTTGAATGCCTATTATATTTATTTCTTCTATTATCTTCTTGGGGGTGCTGTCATAACTAAAGTTGTTCAGAATAATGTCATTGTTGTTCGTTAGGTTCTCTTTTCCCTCTCTTGTCATTGATGTTGTTGAAGTAACTGTTAATGGGGAATGTGATCTTGTCTCAATTTCTCTTTTCTTTGCTGGTGATATGATAAGTAAGATATCTATCTCTTGATCTGGATTATTGTTTTCTTCTATAGTTTTGAGCTTTATGATGTCTGTAGTTTGTATATTAATCTGAGAAATCTCTAGTGTTTTCTTTGCTTCCTCTTTTTTAGTCATGTATGGTTTTTTTTAGTACCAGTTAGAAGATTAAACTTACTTGCATGTTTAGTTTTCAAGAGTAGTTTGGAGATTTTACCACTCCCTGTGATAATTCTTTCTCATGTGTAGTTAACCGTTGAGTCACTTGTCTTGGTTAACTTTTGTTATGATTGCTTATTGTAAGCATTTTGTTTTTTTTCAATATTTTGGATTATTACCATAAAAAAAAATTTTAGAAATTTTGAAGTGTGTATAAAAGAGTTTTTTTTTTTTTGTTATTTTGAAGTTATATTTAAAATTAATTAATTAAAATTAATAAATTAACTAACTAGAACAAGCAAATTTGTTAAGATATTAATTTTATTAATATATATATATATATATATATATTTAAACTGACTTGGCCTTGTTTATTAGCTAGATAAAGTAATATGCAACTGTACATTATAGGAATTACAAAAAATATCATATATACTATTAAACTTCTTAGGACTAGTTAGATGCTCTAAAGAATCCACTAGACAGCTTGTTGCCACTCTAAACTAAGGGAGGACTAACCTGTCAAGGCAAAACTGATGCTAGGTTCAAAAGAAAAGATGGATATAATGTTAATGTTTTCAAGAATAAATTGTTTTATATATTGATTAATTAGTTCTATGAGCAATTTTTGATGGCTTGTTAATTTATTCATCTGGCTGGATTTGGAGATATTTTTTCATATTTGTGATGTTTTTCTTTTTTCCTTGAGATCTCATGTTCTTCTTTTCACCTTAGGAATATTTCATTTCTGGCCTTCCAAGTTGAATATAGGAATTTTTTCTATTTTTCTGATATTTCAACTATACAATCTTTTGCTTTGGTTGCATTGTGAATCATTTAATGGATTGTTTTAATAGTAAATTTAAAGAAGGTTCCTTTAATGAATAATTTGAGCTGCTGCGAAATATCCAAGGTTATGTTGCTTTTTATTATAGTTAATGCTTAACTTTTTCTTTCTCTAGATATGTACTTGAGTATTGCTTTCTGGATCATTGTTATAACTTGGTGTTTAATGTCTGTTTTGTTGTGTTGACACAGGAAAAGCTGATAGTTGTCTTCCACTTGATCACATCTGCAGCATTTATTGTCTTTATATAGTAATGGTTTTCTACTATTTAATTTGATTTTGATTAGAAGTTCCTTGTTCTATAGGTTTAATAAGAACTTGCGAATTTGCTGGTCTTCAAATGAGGTATTTGTGTTACTAATCTGAGATAAATATAGGTGGTTATATGTTTCTTGCCAGTGGATATGTTTGTATTGTCCAGTAAAGTCTGTAAGTATTCTGTTGAGTAAGTGCCATTGTGCAATATACTTTGCTTGGATAATCATTTTGCAAATGTACTTTACAAGTATGTCAATTTGGGTGTTGTCCCACTATATTGTTATATATATTTGTGGATTTTGCGTGGGTTGAATATTGAGGATACTGGTGCCCAGACATATTTCTTGTGGACCTATACTTATTGAGATCAGTTGATCTCTTGTTTATTATGTTTGATACCTGAGTGGGCTTGGACTTTATGCATTTACAATTTGAAGTGTCTTACAATGTAGGTATTTCTTATGGTTTCAGTATGTGTAAGTTATTTTGTTTTCTGATAAGGCATGATGCTGAGGCTTTCAATGTTTGTTGAATGCAACTGATTGCTATTTGACTGTCTGTGAAAATGTCAACTGTTGAGTTTTCTGGTAGGATTAATATCACAGTTGTTATGACCATAATTTTTGCTTTTGAAAATGAAGGATGTATGTGAGTTTGAACTCTGAATGTGTGTTCTTTATTGTTTGAAGTGATGATAATCTAGCCTAATCCCATATATAGTTTTTTGTTCCATTTGTTGAAAAAGCCATCTATGTAGATTTTGAAGTGTAATTATATAGTTATCTTTTTGGATATAGTTATGAGATCAGAAATTCGATCTTGACTATTGATGAGGTGTGTTATAATGTATGAGAATACTGCATTGTTGAAGATGTTTACTGTTGAAGGTTGATTATAGGCTTGTTAAGCTGTGTATATCTAATTTAATGTGATGTGGATTAATTCTAATGAGACTTTTGATCTATACTGAAGATTTCTATTTGAGATAGAATGCTGAAAGATGGATATATGACTTGCATCAACTGAAAGTTTGACAGCTTTCTGTACCTTAGTGTTAAATAAGCAGTTCTGATCACTGCCCTATTCATTCAAAGGACATCCATTGCATTTGCTGAGTGGTAATTCATTATTTGTTATATTGTGGCAATATATGCAAGTTATGTTATCATCTAAATTATTTTTTTTCTTCTTGCTGATGGTAATTGTATTCCTTATGTAAGTTGCTGCCCAGTGTAGATGTTGAGTGTGATGCTCTATTAAGCTAGTGCTTTAAAGTAAGAGATTTGTGCTATTGCTTTGTAGATATAGTGTTTTTATTGTGGAATCATTCATTCTATATTGGAGGTTGGTGAACCATTCTGAAGTACTTCCCGGAAATTGTTTATCTCTATACCTAATGACCTGTAGTCAATAAAGTGTATAGGTTCTTTTAGTATTTAATATTTGTTCTGTGAATAGGAGTTTATGTTTAGCAAGTTGTTTTTTGTATATGCAATAGAACTGTGGAGTTATGATATCTTCTATTGTTGTATCTGCTTTGTGTATTATTGTAATTACAGAATTGCATTCATTCAAGAAGAAGTTAAATCCATGTTTTTTAAGTAATAGGATAATGTCATATATAAGATTCTTTCTTGATGATATTATAGGTATGATGCAGTATGCAAGAATGCTGTTTGTTGACTGAATGATTCTATACCTATTGCAAGCGGTGTCTGGTTAGATTTCCTGTGATGTTCTTTTGATTGATTCTTTGGATCCAGTTGGATGCATGCACTTGAAGCTGTCTATCCTATAGATGAAAGATATCATATTCGAGTGGATTATAGATAACATTATTGAGTATAATATTACTAGTCCTATTTTATGCTTGAATATACTTGCCAGTTTGCCAGACAATCTGTTATATGTACTTTCAGAAAGAGTAAGGTTATTTAACAAATACTTTATACTGGAGTATAACACATGTTTAATAATGTATCATATCTGTTTGTCAGTGATGGCTTTACTTCCTATAACCAAGTGTATTTGTAAGGTTTTTTGTTTAATAAGTTGTTTTGATACTTTTTTGAGGTTGTAGTATCATGCTATACTCCTAATATTCTAATAGGGATGTCATTATCACAGCCTGTGATGTAGTAATTATTCAAGTGTATACTTGTTATCCTGTCTCAGAGGTTGCCATTAATAATAATAAGGAAGAACTTTTGTGGATTAACCTATATGTTATTGATGTGGTAAAATTGTTCAGCGATATTTATAATATGTTGAAGGTTTGTGCTGTTTTCTGCTAGCCATATAGTATTATCCATATATGCACTTATAGGAATTGATATTATTTTGTGAATGGTAGGTTGGTTAATATACCTTATGTGATATGATGAGACTGTGTAGCCTCTACATGTTGTTTGAATTGTGGAAAGAAAAGAGTCATAATAGATTCTTCACAATAAGGGAGAGGGAGTGTTACCTTGATCTATTTCATCTAATACTATATATTCTTCTGTAAGTTTATAATATGTGATAACTGCATTTGTTCAATTTTTGAGCAAGTTTGTGAGAAGTTTTGTAATTTGTATTGGTATTTTGATGCATTGTAATATTAAGTGGAGCATTTCAATATTGATTGAGTCATATGCTTTAGACCTGTCTTAGCTTAGTATCCAAGCTTGTTTGTTAAATTCTTTGATATCTTCAATAATGTTATTGATTATGTAAATTGAATCTTGTGTATTGCTGCCAGGTAGTGCCGCCCAGTTTAACTTATATAAAATAGAGTGTTTTGCTATACTATCTACTAATCTATCTGTATTATTTTTGTAAAAAGTTTCCAACCTGTATCTAGAAGTGTGGTTGGTCTTGTGATGTTGAGATTGTTGTTCCAGTCCTTGGGCCTAGGAATTAGGTAAATAAGATCTCTACTCCATTCCTTAGGAGTGTTGCCTGATACTAATATATTGTTAAAAATTCTAAGAATAAGACTGAGTGTTTTCTCTTTCATATGCTTATAGGCTCTATAAGGTATGATATTTCTTCCTGAAGCTTATTGTGAACTTCTATGTTTTATTACTTGGATAGTTCTTGCAATGTAATTGGAGCTAGGGTATTTTGGTACCATATAGCCTGTACATCCTCTTTGAAATTATATACCTCTTGCTAAAAAGGATATAGATACAGTAGGATCATGTTTCTTTTGGGTATTCATTGTTTGAAATGTTCTCTAACTTGGGTGCAGATTTTTTGAGAATGTGTTATGATTTCAATATTGTTGTCATCTTGGATAATCACTCTATCCAGTATAATTGATCTTATAGAGTGGTCAAGCATGCTATTGATAATTACTTTCTTTTGGTTTGCTAACATGACCTGACATCTGATAGAGAATTGTTTTATCATTTGCTTTTTTCTGTGGTCGCTGAGCCATCTAGTTGCTATTTTGAGTTTCTTGCTAAAGTCTCATATAGTTTTTATCCAGTTAGTAATATAGTTGTGAGAAGAAATAAGTTGTTGATTAGTCAGTTCCTGGAATAACTCTGTTGAGATATTATTGATTGCTTGCAGTATCTCAGTTTGAGTAGAGTCTGATAGGCCTTGCTTTAGTATGTATATCTATTGGATGATATTGTGAAGCTTTGCAATTCTCTGAAAAGTGTTCTTTTATTGTTCTTGGATTCTGGATTTTCTGTGTGATTTGTGTTTGGAAATATGTTTCCTTGCAGCTTAATGTATTATATGTGTAAACTTGTTCTATAGTTGGTTAATGACTGAAATATCTGATAATTTGTCTAAGTGTATGATATCCTTCTCCACTTGTGTGGCAAATTTATCCCAAAGTTCCTTGCTGGTGCTGTTCCAATTAAATCTCTGATTGGGATGCATTTGGGTTTGCTGGCTGGTTTGTCTAGTTGCCATGCTTCTACTTCAGTCAATATAACAGCGTGATTGCTATGAGTTAGGTCTCTGATATCAAATATAGTATATGCTTCTCTGGATTGCCATATATGAAAGGATAGTATCCATATTTGATCTATTCTACTATTGTTTTGGAGGTTGTGCCAGGTATACTCTTTGCATGAGAGATTATGTTCTCTGTAAGTATCAACAAAGCCTTGTTCTATTAAATATTGTATATGTAATGCTGAGGGGGATAATGATCAATATTTCTTTTGAGTGCTTTCTTTATCTAGGATAGGGTTGCTTACTGCATTGAAATCTCTTGCAACTATCTTTTGGAAGTTGTTCTTTTTTTCTTTTGTGATTCATTGTCATAGTGTTTTGAAGGTATTTTGTTTTTCATTGTTGAGAGAGTATATTGAAAAATAGGCTCCAATAATTCTGACTATAGTTTTGTTTTAAAAGGCCAAGTTTAGAGTAATACATCTGCTTTGATATTGTTTGTGTTTGAATACTCTGTATGCAAGTTTGTGTTGTAGAGTGATACCTACTCTATGTCCAATGGTCTGATTATTCTTGTGTATCTACCATGACTGAAAGTTTGGATGTTTCCAGTATTTTGATTGCTACATTGTTTCATTTGTTTCAGTAGTGATTATGATTTGTCTATTGTTAAGGTTGCAGAGTTCAATTTTATTAATATATAAATTATATATAGTTTATAAAAGATTAATAAAATAAATATATTTAATTTAATAAAAATTAACTCTTTCTACTGATCCTCTGACCACATACAAAAAAGATGTTTACAAGAAGTTTTTATACTTCTTTGTTAATAAAGTCTTAATACTTTCATTAAAACAACTTGAAGTATGACTTCAAGAGTCACATTTACCCTTTCCTTTTTGTTTACAAATCTTTTTACTCAAAAATTTGACTTCTAATGACAAAGAAAAGTCAAGTAACACCTTTGATACCAATGGCAAGAAAGTTTCCAAAGGAAGAAGAACTGACTGTAAAGTACCTGAAGACCTTTTTAATCTTTGAAACAAGAGGTATATAGAGGTTTTTGATGACAGAAGGACTTATTTTTCCCTTCCAGTCACTGTTGGGCCTTTTAGAGCTATCACTTTTATGATTTTTTGAGAAATTTTGCCTACCTCAGTTTGACCCTGAATTTTTGATAGCATAAATCCTCACCAAAGGTGATTGGCTGACACAAAGCATGTTTAGTTTTTGAAATGTAAACAAGTTCCTATTGGTCACAATCACATGTTCTGATAATATCATTGGTGATCAGAAAGAAAGTTCTAGAAATAGTTGCCCCAAAAAGCTCAAATCCCTTAATGAAAACTTTTATGATATCAAAAGAACAAGTGATAAATAATGTGAATTGCAAACTCCTATCTCTTACTTAAGTTCCTTAAGTAGTGACAAAACTTTAATAGAAAAAAGCTAAGATCTAAATGCTTTTCTTGAGATATCCCAATCTGATGCTCACTTAAATGAAAGACCAGTTGAATTGACTTGTCTGATACCATAGGTGGTGAAAAAGATGATCTCTTCTGAGTTTCAAGTAAAGCAAAAAGACTATATCAATCAGGCAGATCCCTTTTGAGAAGAAGTTGTTTTTATTTTTGGATTTTTTTGTTGGCCTTGCATTGTTCCCTTTCCCAACTTGTTCTTCCCCTTTTCCCTTTTAACTTATTATTTCATTGATTTTCGGACAATCAATAGTGACAAACTATTGGCAATAATTCTGGTAGATAAAGGTTATTACTAATCTATTAGGGAATTGAAATATTGTTCCCAAAATCTGACTTAGAGTACTTTAGTATGAAAACGAGTTAGTCACTTTGTAAAAGTCTAAAAAATATTATAAATTCTTTTTTAATTTTTCAATAAAAACATGCCATTGTAGCTAATGATATGTCTCTAAAGTATTTAGCATATAAAATTTTGCATATCACTTATATCCCTTTTTGAGGGACAAAATTTATAGTTCTTCACTTTAATAGGAACAAATATCAAAAAATGCTATAAATCAATGATTTGGATAATAGAAAACAATTGTGGGTAGTTTTTTATAGTTATTAATTTAAAAATTTTAATGCTTCTTAGTAAGGAACATTTGACTGATGTCATTATCTCTTCCTTTAGGGACCTATCTTTAATTGTGGCATGATTACGGGTTAAAATATATATATATATTTAATTTAATAAAAAATTAAAAAGAATTTAGCTTATTTACTTCTAAACTTTTTTCATTAATTCTTTTATTTTATACAAAAAAGATGTTCACAAGAAGTTTTATACTTCCTTGCTAATAAAATCTTTATACTTTTATTAAAACAACTTGAAGTTTGTCTTTATATATTTCTCTTACCCTCTCTTACTTGTTTATAAACTTTTTGAATAAAAACTTGGATATCTAGTAATTTGAAAAGACCCAAGTATGCACTTCTTCTACTAAGGGCAAGAAGGTTCTAGAAAGTAGAAGGACTGACAAGTGAAGTGTCACCTTACAAAGCTAAAGTTACAGAAATAGAGGTTTGTTGACAGGAAAAGGCTTATTATTCACCTTCTCAAGCTTTTCTATTTTTCTTAAAGTGTTTACTGTTTTTATAGTTTTTCTTGTGGGATTTTACCTACCTTAGCTTGATCCTGAATTTTTAGTAGCACAAAGTCACTAGTCTTTTAATTGGCTATTACAAAACATGTTAATAACTAAATATAAACAAGCTCCTACTAGTCACTCCACGTATTTTGATGATATTATTGGTGATTGAAAGAATTGATTGGTACCCCATGCTGCCTCACTTCTCCAATTGAATTAACCTACAGATCAAGTTCCATGAGGTCAATAAGATATGAACAACGAGTCTCCAGATGATGAAAAAGCTGCTATTTGTTCAAGCTAAGATTTTTCTCTTCTATCATTCTAGTTAGGCAAAGTTCAAAACCAAGATCTTCTTTTTATTCCAGTCAGACAATAAGACAAAATGGTCTCTAGTTCATGCTAGGCTTCAACCCTTTGGTTACAGTTGATAATGTATTTTTTCAGGAGTTGTTAAAAGCTATCACAATCGACGAGAATCTCTAACTGCTCTTCTGATACTTTCCCACTATTGTGAGACAAAAAGATCTTTAGAAAAAGACTATTTTGAATAATGAAAGATATATACCAGTAAAATTTCTTTAACTAGGTGTGGCTGCTAAAGATATTTTACTAAAATAATATAATCCAGTTCCTATTAGGTCACATAAGAATCTGTGATTTATCGTAAGTCACCTATTTATGACAAGTAAATAAAAATTACTATTCAAAGAAGGTTGGGACCAAGTGTATCCTGGAAGTAAAAGTTCCTACTAGGCTATAGGTTTTCTCAGATGGTACATAAGAAGAAAATCAGATCAAGAATGGATAAGTTCCTTAGATGATTAAGAAAAGAAAGGATATCTCAATTGGATATTTCTTATTGAGAAGAGGTCTTAAGATGCAGGTTTTTGGAGAAGCTGGAAATATTTTTTTCAATTCTTATTTTTTTATTTTCTTGTGATCTACTTAGATATTTTTATATATCACCTATCCCTTTTTTCAATCTATTCTTTTGTAGTTTCCTGTATTCCAGTAGCTTGAATCAACATATGGCAGTGACAATCTATTTGCAATAATGCAGTGGACTAGAAGAGTCTTTATTCAAAAACACTATAGAGTGAAATATTGTTTCCAAGGTTGAACTTAGAGATTATTATACTAATAATGAGTTGGTTAGATTATAATAATAGTTTGGCTGTAGTATGTATTATACTGCTCAAATTAAAATGTACTTGTGTTTTTAATTGATTAATAAACTGATAATCTAGCCTAACAATGAGTATATAAAAAAAATTAAAAAGAATTTTTAATTAGTTGAATTTATATATAAAATTTTAATAGAATTTTTTATTTAATATTTAATAAATATTATATATAAATATTTATATTTTTTTTAAAAACAATGTTCTTACTGAGCAATATTTTTTTCATCAATTCTTTAATCAAAAACAAAAAAAATGTTTATAAGAAGTTTTTATATTTCTTTACTAATAAAGGCTTCATATTTTTTAAAACAACTTGAAGTATAGCTTAAAGAGTTACTTTTATCTTTTTATTTTGTTTACAAACCTTTTTACTCAAAATTTTGGCTCTTAATAATTAAGAAAAATCAAGTAATGTCTTTAATACTAATGACCAAAAAAGTTTCTAAAGAAAGAAAAAACGATGTGAAGATCTGAAGATCTATTATCTTTGAAACAAGAGGTTTATAGAGGTTTTCTATAATATTTTCTCTTTTTTTGATTGTCTTGATCCTCTTAGAGCTTCCACTTTTATTGTCTTATTATGAATTTTGTCTATCTCAATTTGACCCTAAATTTTAAGTAGCATAAATCTTTATCAAAGATAGTTAATTAACATGAAACACATTAGTTTTTGGAATGTAAACAAGTTTCTATTGATCACATTCACATATTTTGATAATGTTATTAATGATTGAAAAGAAGATTCTAAAAACATTTACTCTTAAAAACTCATGTCCCTTAATGAAAACTTTTATGACATTAAAAGACCAAGTAATCAGTAATATAAATTGCAAACTCTCTTTTCTTATCTAAGTTCCTCAAGTAGTAACAAAGTTTTAATAGAAAAAAGCTAAGATTTAAATGCTTTCCTTAAAATATTCCAATTTGATGCTCACTTAAATAAAAGATCAATTGATTGACTTGACTGATATCCAGGTAATAAAAAAAAAGATTTTTGTCAAGATTCAAGTGAAGCAAAAAAACTATTCCAATAAGGCGGATCTCTTTTGAGAAATGATTATTTTTATTTTTGAATTTTTTTAATTAATCTTGAATTATTCACTTTTCCAATCATTTTTCTTTTTTCTCTTTTTATTCTAATAATTCATTGGTTTTCAAATAATCAACAGTGCAAACTATTGGTAATGATCTTGATAGATAGAAATTATTATCAATCTATCAGGAAAGTATAATATTATTTTCAAAATCTGATTTAAAGTATTTATATTAAAAAAAAAAACCATTTCCGCAAATTTTTTCGATCACAAAAAATTCCTTATAAGGCAAAAAATAAAATTTTAATCAGAAACAAAGCCAAAGTAACTGGGCTCCTTCCAGAAGTCCCTCTAAGTCTCAAGACAAGTTTTCAATACTAGATGTCGTACTTTCAGATGCTTCAATATCAAAAGTTTTGATAGTATACAAACAGACTAAGACCTCAAAAGTATTCTTAACAAAGCCTGCTAATGAAGCTACCATCCCATTTCTCCTAAACTCGCCCTGAATTATGGCTCATCCCCATTTGTAAATCCAACTCTGGTGACCTTGAAGTCATCTAAATCAACTTCAACAAAAAACAGACAAGAGTATTCCCTCCTTTTCTTTAGGTTTTTATCCAAAAAATGAAATATCCTGACATCAAAACACTTAATGCCTTATGAATTATCAAATAGGATTTCACCTGGAAAAAGATAATAGAGAACTTGCCATTCTGAAAGTGGTAAAAAATACCTTAAATTACAAGCTCCATTGGCCTTGAAACCAAATTTCTATCTTTTACTGATAACAATTTTGACACTTTCTTCCTCAAAAAAAAAAAAAAGAAACACTGGCCTCCCTCCCAATACCCAGTGGCATAGGACAATCTCCCTTATATAACAGAAAATTCCCAAGAAAACCTCCTTTCCAAAGTGAATCAACATACAGATCACTCTCATATTACAGACCCCATAGACTAGCCAGACATGGAAATAGATAAGTAGTACACAAATGATACAACATATCTCCCTGATAAAGTGATCAATACTCAATCATGGATAGATCAGGTAGACAATGAAAAAACTCAACAAGTCTCCAGGAACAACATGCCTCCTATTGCCACAGGGGTACAGTCACCAGAGACCCAACCTATAGAAGAAAGTCCTCTGACTCAAGAGAGCCTACCTATAACAAAACAAGAAGCTATCAAAGATATTTTATAACAGCATTGTATCTTGTGAAAGAAATCCAGAAGCCATAGTATCACTGCTCATTAAGTTTAAAACTTGCACCCAAATCCCCTCACCAACTACTATCAAAGCCATTCTAACAAAGGTTAAGCATCAAGATAGAGCTTTTTTCTGATCCTTTATAAAAACTGACACCATCAAGAGAAAACACCAAGTGGAATATGAAACAATCAAAAAAGAATTTCATAACAACTACTTGAAAAAACACAATATTGGTTACATTAACTGAATAACAAAAAAGAAAATCAAAACCATCTTAAACACATTCATCTTTGCAACATTTCTTCAGACTCACGATTTATCCATAATCAAATTTTGGCAAGTAGCTGAACTATTAGAGTACATGTTTAACTTCTTCATGGATCTGACAAAAAAAAAAGTGAACTATAAAGAGCTTCTGCAAGCAATAGAAAAAATAATCAAAGATAATCTTCCAGACTTACCAGAACATCCAAGTGGAATTCCGACAAAAGTAAAAATCAAACTCTTACATGCCCTTCCAATCCAATTTTCAAGTCAAACGGGCCTCATGGCAAATGCCCTAAGAAGCTTTTACAACTTTGAACTTCTGCCTTCTAATTACTTTGTAAAACTCACTGAAATCCTCAATTATCCAGATGAACTTCCAGAAAAATGGCATGAAATCTTTCCCACTAGAGAACGAAAGCAACTCAAATCCTTGGGTTTAATACTTAGAGAGCTCCAGAACAGTTTTTATATTTCCAATAAACTTCCTGAGAGTTACTTTGACCTGCCCTCATCCAAGAAACCACTATATGATACTTATCAAATGCTACCACAAAACCTAGCAATGATGTTTCTAATTACTAGTAAACCTTATGTAGTAAAAGTAACAATCAAAGAACTATGAGATAATAACTTTGTAGTTAGACTCCTTTCAAATGATTACTTCATTTAGAAACTTTCCCTTCTCCAGCCCCACTGGCATAGGGAAAATACTGGAATAAGCCTCTCAATTAAAGATCAAGAGTTGGTAACAGGTTGTTTCAACAACTTCGTTCCAGATATAAGTTCAGACTTCCCCTTGGTTCCGAATAGATGGATCCATCATTAATTCAAACTGATCACCCAATAATGCCAAAGAATTTCAGTAAATAGCAGAAAAACTAAATATTACTCAACAAGAACTACATAGAGAAAATCCGAAGTTTCAAGAAACTATTCAAACCATCAAAACACTTTACCATGGTCCCATCTCCTGGGAATAGATCACTTCTTTGTTGCCTGATTTATCCACCCTTGAAGCAAACTTGGAATACATAAAGCAAAAAGACATCACTCTTCAACTATCTCTTAACGATGATGCAGATTTACTAACAAATATTTTTACTCTCAAACAACATTTCTACTTCAACAAACTTCCTTAAAACTTTATTGCAGAAACAGAGCTACTAGAATCTGACATAGCCCTGATACCAAATCTCTACTAACATGAACTGTAAACCAGATTCATGACTTTAATACTATAAACCACCTTAATGAAAAACATTCTTCCACAAAAAATAGAATTAAAAAAAGATAACATTATCAAACTTCTCTTAACAATATCAGTCCTCAATGTCAGAGGTTTAAATCAAGTCGGAAAACTATTATGTTTAATCAACTCTCTCTTCAATTCTAGAGACATTACCATTTGTACTAAAACAAAATATATCACAAAACATTCCCTTTCTAATAGAGTAGAAAATTATATAATTATTACAAGTAAACTAACTTCATTCCCTAGTAATAGAACCTGTACCTGTATTGTTATATCCAAGTTGTTCTCACCACACATCTTTACAATACACTCTGACAATAAATTTTGATGTACTATTCATTTGAAATACAGATAAAAAATAAGTGTTATTGTAATTGCTTTATATCTTAAACATAACAATATATTGAGAAACACAGCCATCTCCTTCCTACATGAGTTTATCAAAGACCATCCTAATCATGAATTTATAATTGCAGGAGACTTCAACACATTCCTCCATGGCACACCATCAATTAATGCTTCAACAAATAACAAACGAAGAAAATTTTATAAAAACTTTTGGGATTTTATTGATACTGCTAAGGCATTCTCAAAGGAACATGTCTACACATATATAATATTAACAAGTGCATCTAAAATAGACCAGATATGGCTAACACTAGGACTTGCTAACAAACTTCTCTATTACAATGTCAATAACCTTACTTCTATCAAAGTTTGCTTTCAATAATTCGAATATAAACCTCAATATATCAACTTCTTTACCAAAATTTACTTGTTTAATAAAGCTACAATTGAACAGCTTAGAGAATTCAAAGAGCAAATATCATTCAACCTCAATTTAGACCCTCATCCAAAGTGGCCAGCATTAGAGTTGATAATCAAAAAAGTTATGGAAAACAATATTTTGAAAAAAAAAACACAATGCTCAACCAAATCAAAAAAACTTTTTCCCAAATTAGACAAAGTTCTAAAACAAGTAAAACATGCTCTCAAAGATATAAGAAATAATAAACATCAATGGCAAAAACTATACATGAAAAATCACAAAATTACTTTTTACTAATAAATCCCTCAGAAAAGTCTTCAATATGCTAATAGCGGAAAAGTAAAAACAAATAGCCTCAATATTACAAGAACATATACAAGCAACAATAAAAAACAACTTTGCCAAGTTTTGAAGCAGTCCTAACTGATATATCAAAATTGCTTTAGGAGAACTAATATCTTTTCTCGATCTATCTATACTATATAATGGCATACAATTACAGGATGATCCAGAAATCCTAGCGGAATTAATCATTGCACACTATAGATAACTTCTATCAACAAAAGAATTTACTCTTAATGAATATTGGAAGCCAAAATATCTCCTGAAAGAAAATATCAAAATAATATATACAACAACTTATTATTGGACATATCACCATCAGAAATAGAAATAGCTATATTATACTTTCCTATAAACAAAGTACCTGGAGTAAGCAAAATTCCCTACAAAACTTGGAAATATGTAGGAACTGAAGCATACAAAGCCCTTCTTAAGATTTTCAATAATATAATAAGAACAGGAAACCCACCAAGAGCCTGAAAGTAATCTATTTTCATTCTTCTATTAAAAAAACTAGTCTGTCCCACAATCTATCTGACACCAGACCAATAGTTCTACTGGAAACAGGTCGAAAAGTATTCACCAAAATTCTCAATACTAGACTAGCAACTATCTTGAGTGAAAACAATATCTTATTTTCATTCAACTATACAGGAATGAAGGATCAGAACACAATGGAATCCATTATTATTGTTAAAGGCCAAAGAAGTCAAACAAAGTTCAGAATTTTCACCATGATTACGTGACCAATTATTATGATGTGATTGAAGCTTATGTGAAACAATTAAGTGTTGATTATCACTATACTCTTTGCAAGCTAGAAGAATGTGTAAACAATCCCTTTGCATCAAAAAGGTAAAAACTATGAGCTGAAATAATAAAAAATTAACTGACCAATAAGTAATTTATGTATGACATAATGCTAGAATAGCTATAGTGATTATATAATAGTCCTATATATAAAAATGTATAAATATAACTTCTTTCAATGACTTAATAAAATGATAAATCTCAGAACAAATATTAAGATGAATCTTTTAAATAGATTGTTATAATAGTGAAGTTATAAGTAATTTTAGAGAAAACTTCCTTGAAACTCACCCAAATCTTTTTACACTCCTGCCTTGATTTTGGTATTGTTTTGTATGTGTGATAGAAGAACAGACTCTTCTATCCACAGGTTATGTAAGCTTTTGATCATTAGTGACAAACTCACTGATTAGCCTACTCACTATAATTAGATCATTAATCAATACTTGTGTATCCCTTAATCCAAAATACTGGTTAGCTTCCTTTGATATTTCAAAAGCTTACGATTCAGTAAACCTCAACAGCCTAGAAACAGCCATAAAAAGGATTAAAATCTCACAAAACTTTATCAGAATCATTACAAATCTTCTTCAAAACTGATTATTACAATTTATTTTACACTATAACATCACACATCCAATAATAGTATCCCAAGATCTGAATCATAGTGAAATTATTGCTCCACTCCTATGGGTAATATTCTATAACCCAGTAATAACTAGAATTCAAAGCACCTTAAAGAAGAATAATCAGGTCTTTGTATACATAGATGATGTGGCTATACTTACCAAAAAAATTGAAGACTTACAAGTAGCAACTAATATTTTCACATCTTTTTTGAAACTAAACTATATAACTTGCAACAAATCAAAAACTGAACTAATAATAAATAATTCAAGAAAAAGTGATGAAAGGAAAAAGAAATTAAAAGTAAAGGACATACTTATCTCACTAAGGGCTCTTAATCATGGAATCAGATATCTGGAAGTATATCTTAGAAGCAAATTTTCAGAGAAAGCTACATACAATAATCTGATAACTAAAGTCAACAATTTCACAAAATATATATCAAAGCAAAGAGCCTGGAATAGGTCTATAACTTAACAAGTAACACAGTGGATCCTATCTGCTCAGCTCAAATTTACCTTACAGGTTATACCAGTTAGGGAAAGTGAGGTACAAAAGCTACAGGCCTTGTATATAAGTTAATTAAAAGTAAGCTCAGCACAGAGAGAATCTTGTCCAACGAAGCACTTCTTTCTCCACTGGGCCTAAATGTAGTATTACTTGAAGACTGAAGAAAAAAAACTTTCACTAAACTCCTAGTTTCTGCTTTAAATAGCAACAAAATATTATCTATAATAAAACAAGAAGTCATAGTAATCCAAGCTAGTACAGCTATATGGACATGCCCAACCTCATTATTTCAAACATTCATAGATTATAGAAGCATTCAAAATAGCTTTGAGACATTGCATAAAGGTTGCCCTCCCCCATACTCTTTTAACATCAATGAAAGTGAAATATCAATCGGACTGCACTTCACATTAGATAAAACAATGACACCAAATTTATCCAGACAAGATATTAGAAATATAAGGAAGCTACCTAAATATAATAGTAATGAATGCAATACATGGGACAAATTCCAGACCAAGCTAGAAAAGATTTACTCAGGACTAATATCCAGATGGTCCAAAATAAATATAATACTTTTTTCAATTTCAAAGGGAGATACTCTATCTCTTTTCAACCCATCATTAATCATATGGGTGTACCTGAAGGGATCACAACTCAAAATATTGAAGATTAGAAAAAATACCTGAAGAAAGAAAGTTATCACAAACAAATATCACATCCTTCTGGAATAACAAAACAAATTAATCACCTATTCATGTACCATTCAACCCTATCTGATTTTAACCACAATAATTGCCACCAAATCCCTGTGCATAAAAAAATAAAAAATGGCCTTATACTTCTAAATAATATTGATAAAATTATGGCTCAAATCTCACCAGCTCCAATCATCAAGCCCCACATATTAATAGATTCCACTATACTAATCAATCAAGTAACAATATCATAGTATATCTACATCATTCAAACCATCAATGAATATTTAGTAATAGATAAGGACATAAGTGTCCTGTATGAGAATAAATTTCTATCACACAATGGATTCTGGACCCTATTAATAACAAAACTATATCAGATTAATCATCACTCTACTATTGAGTGTCACTTAACAAATATGCTTAACCTGACCTTACCAACTTACTCTAACAAAAAAGTTAAAATTCTCCATAGTGTTTATATAAATAAGCTAAAAATATTAGAAAAAACTAAATCCTTGAATATTCAATTCAACAAAATAGAGAGTAGCAAATAACTAACTCCTATCTTGATTCCTCAAGCATTATTAAGACTCCATCACAAAAACTTCACCAGCTCTTCTTCAATTAACTTTTTTGTTAGACCTAGTATTACTGAATGGTTAAATTCTATCAATTATAACAAAAACTTATTTCTCATAAATGCAAGTCAGAACTGTGTCTGCAAGTCCACATCTATCAAAGATTACATACTCCTAAAAAAAGCAAACAAGGAATTATGGCCAGAGAATAAAACCAAATTTAGAACCTTGGTTGCCTTCAGAACTAAATTATTATTTAACTCTCTTTCAACAAGGCATAAACTTCACAAATGGTACCCCATAACATATCCTGATAAAAAATATTTGAGATGCAACTATGAAATTGAAGATATAATACATATAGTGGAATGCCCTAAAAGCAAGGAAATGATTCACAAAGCCATCCCAAAGCTAAACAAATCAATTAACTAGAATCAAAAGAAGAGACATAATGAAACAGCCATAGCAGTAAAAACTTTTCCATTAGATACAAAAGGAAGTGTTCTACTTCTAACAGCTTTAACCATACCAAATGAGTACCTAAATAATATCAGCAGCAATAAATTAAAAATCAAAATTGCCAACAAGTTCTTTAAGGTTCTATACAAAATCTGGAAACAACGTTTAGCCACAGCAACAACATCTACACAGACCGGCATTAAATGGAAGAAGAGCAAATCAAATAAAAATAGCTCCTCAAAAAAAAATAATAATAATAGTCATGACTAGAGCTACAACATATTCAACAGTATTTGGGATACCATGGAAATTAATAACAATTCTACAAATTTATCAATTTTTACACCTACTGTAATTTCATTATTTTTGAATAAGCATTAGCCATTTGACCTTGTTTTGGTATCCTCAATCACAAATTATACAAATGTTATATCATGACAATCACAATAGGCTATAGTTAACTTACTAATGTAAAGACTATTAATGTATTGTTTATAAATTGAGTTTCTAATAAAAACCTGCATTTAATGCTCATTTGCAATAAAAAAAAAAATATATATATATTTATATATAAAAACACATCATTTCACAAAAAACTCTTTCCCGAAAACTCAGAAACAGAAAAAATTTCCTTATTAAGCAATAAAACAAAACCAAACTCGTCCCAGCTACAAAGTAGCACCCACTCAAGAGATGGCCACGGCAAGGCAACTCAGAAGCAAGGACAAACAAACAACACCAGAATACAACACTGAAAGGCTCAGCAAGAACAACGGCAAAATCCTAAAACCAAAAATGACAACCCTTACATCTCAACACAGGCATACCTCCCTAGGAACAAGAACAGCACCCACGAGAAAGAAACTGGACAAAGGCAAAGAAGTCGTTATCGCAGCAGAACCAAGAGACGAGGAGGGAACTCCAGAGGGAAGCGAAATGGAGATGGAGGATACAAGACAGACCACCCAGCCGACAACAACACCCCTGACAAGCAGGACATCCTCCCCCACAACAGTCTGCGAATCATTCAGCCAAACCACAGTAGAACAACAGACCATAGACCGCCAGAATAACATTACCAACCAAGCAGGATACAGCTATGAAAAACAAGACACACAAAGCAAACACACTGACCAAAGAATGGCCCAGGAAACTCAGGACATACTCACACCAGGCAAAGCAGTTATCGATCCAGAACTGGTGCCGGGACAAACACCCTCCGAAAAATTATAATTTATCAGACAGAAAATGTGACACCTCCCATCCCTGAAATACGTACGTTACGAATCTTCAACAGGTTATCACAAAATAGCAATCATCTTGTCCAATCAGGAGGAAGCAGCAATGGCATGCAAATCTGCCATCTCCGACAATGAAAATGCCAAATTTAGCAGGATCGCTCCCCTCAGCTCACACGAAAGTAAATTACGCACTATTCGAGTATGGGACATCCCCCAACACTTCACCAAAACAGACCTAGCTGAGTTTTTTAATAATCAAATCAGTATCGAATACATTACTATGCAAAAAGTCGGTCCTTTCCAATCGGCCAACATTACTTTCACTAACACATCAGACTTCGTCGAAATCAGCCAGGAATGATATATAAGCCAAGGACATCATTCCTGTAGAATCATCACATTCTACAGAACCCATGAAATTAAAAACAAAAGAGAACGCTATAGTGCCACACTCACACTTCTGCCCCGAAACATCGCAGCATCTGACCTCGCAGTAATCATCACCAGTACAAAAGTCCAATCTTGCTATATCCCACGTATAACAACAACCAAGCCAAGAGACTCGCCATCTTCACCTTTAAAACGAAGGAAGATCTCCTAGCCGCACAAGCATCAGCTCCCATTCTTAACGATACACAAACACAATGGGTGAACCGCGAAACAAAACTCTGTCAAATATGCAGCTCACCAGATCATACCAGACTACAATGCTCAGAAAAACAAGAAACCCCAACACAAAGACAATACATGAATCGATCCAACAACCTGAGAATCCCAAGACAGAACAACCATAGCAACACGCAATATCACATGAACGAAAATACAGCAACAAGGAACCATATAGCACAGACAACAATCCCCACAGTTATGCAAATGTCTTAAAGTATAGACACAGACAAGAAGCCGAACAGGAGAATGAAGACATGTGGAAAATTCTCCTCTCCCTTCGAAAGGAGGTCAGGAACCTACGAGAAAGCTTCCAAGACCTGAACGAGAGAGTAGATGCTTTAGAACAAGAATGTGCCAATAGATACCCTGAAAGTATCAACGAACTCATGGAAGAATTGGAAGAAAACCCAATTAGCAACAAGGAGGATGCAACCTCAACCAGCAACATACGAATCAAGGACATCAAAAAAACCCAAGAAGAATATCAACAACAACTCAACAAAATGAGCTCTGTAATAGAAGAAGCAATCAGTCTCTTCAAATTATCACAACAAACAGAATCCGCCCCGAATCTCCCCCATCAACAATAATGATAGAACAAACAGGAGAATCATCCTCGCAAAAAGAGAGGAAAGTAACATTAGGAAAAACATCACAGCTCAACCATAATCCATTTCACCACAAAAGCTTACCACCTAACCCCGAAACAAACCAATACCCACAAACTTTAACAAAAAACTCAGACCTACTAACATGGTCAATCTTAACCACAAATACTTGAGGCCTCAAATCCAATCCCGGAAAACTACAACTATGGACAAAATGGATAGACAAACAAAGCGCAGATATTATAACCCTAACAGAAACCAACATAACCAGGAAGGAAGGAAACTACATCCAGTTCACTAACTACCAAACAACATGGAGCGAAGACAGTTCCCAAAACAAAGGTTTCGGAACAAGTCTGCTAATTAAAAACAAACTCGCAAAACATATCTACAAAAAACACACATGGAAGGATAGACTTATCTCTATTGACCTCCTCTTAAAACAGAAATGGAAACTCAGAATAATCGCCACTTACATGCTCTCACCCAATCATAAAGAACACGAGGAATGCACCAACGAAGTTATGAGACTAATAAATGAGGCAAAAACCCAAAATAGTCACATAATAATCCTAGGAGATCTCAACGCAGTCTCTAACCCAAGTATAGACATGCCCAACTCTAAACATCCCAAAATGAAATTATACACACCCACAAGCAGACTGCTCCAATGGCTTATCAACAATGACTTCACGGACACCTTCAGAGATATAAATCCACACAACACACAACACTCATGGAGCAATTCAGATGGCATCAAAAGTAGAATCGATCAAATCTGGATCTCGATATCTCCAATCTGGACAATAACAGATGCAACCATACAAATACTAGACAAAGACCTACTAGAAACAGACAGAAGATAGCTCTAACTATAGGATAAGAACACAATCTAACAATAGATACAATTGGGACAAAACACCTGCAGAAAAGTGGAAAGAATTCGATGAACAAATTCACACACAACTCAACACTACTTGGCCAGACAACAGTGATACACAGAACAACGTAGAATGAAAATGGAACATCCTCAGAGATGCGATCCTCCAAGCAGCAGCAAAACACATAAAGAAGTACAAGGAACGTAAAAGGCTGCCGAAACCTCCCAAGCCAACATCAGACATACTCTACAAAATCTCCAAACTTCTCACACAAGGAAAACACCTATTAAACACAAACCAACCAAAAGAAGTAACCCAAAAGAAAATAACTAGCATACTTCACAAACTCGAGACCCGATATTCATTGAAAATCGACCCACCCCCAACACAGTAAACATCACAGAAATCAAGAATTGGATCCAAACAACAAGACAAATTAGAGAGACACACAAACAAACCTTTAACAAACTCTGCAGAAACAAACAAGCAGAAGCAATCCAAGAACAAATACAAAGAAGACAAACATACTTCAACACAAACAAGAAACAAATGATCAGAAACCTCTTAGACAATCCTAAAAGGCACATTCTACTCAACAAAATAATAACAACCTTTCCAGAAGAATCCATTACCACAGATCCCGAAAAGATTAAAAAACTAGTCAACAACCACTTAAAAACTGGACCAGGAAAAGAAACATCAAAGACATAGAACATACAATCTGGGAGAAAGAATACGCACCACAAAGACATATAAACTACAACTGGTATACTAATACACTCGCACCCATCACACTTGAAGAACTACAAAACACAATCAAATCTAGATCAAGGAAATTAGCACTAGGCCCATAAGGAATTCCATACATCGCACTGAAAAAACTCTCCATACAATCACTCTACTTTCTCCTAAACCTTTTTAACAAAATTATACAAAAAGAGACAATCCCCAAGGAATGGAGAGAGGGAAACATATATCCCATACCCAAACCAAAACTATGGGAAAACAACATAAACACAACCAGACCAATTACACTACTGGAAACAACAAGGAAAGTTTTCACAAAAATTATCACAGACAGACTGGCAAAAACTCTCCAGGAACACTCCATATTATCACCACACAATTGGGCAGCCCTTCCAGGAAGCAGTACCCAAGATCCGATCCACATTCTTAGAGCCATCCAAGACGATGCAAAACAGAACCACAAACAAGCATGGATCCTGAGTTTGGACATGGCAAAAGCTTTCGATTCAGTAAACATTCAGTGGCTCACCCTAGCACTACAACGGATAAAAGTCCCTAACAAAATAATCCAGCTAATAACCAATATTTGTGATAATCGACAAAATCAAGTCCTGACACCCTTCGACCCATCCCCACAGTACATCGAAGAAGATCAAGGAGACACAATATCCCCTCTCCTTTGGAGAATCTTCTACGACCCATTGATCTCACAGATTGTCAAACACACAAAAGGATCACCCTCAAGGGAAAAAAATGGGCTGAAATAACATCCACTTCATCCACGACAACCCTAGACATACCCTGCATAGCTTACATGGATGACACAACCATAATCTCAGACAACCAAACAAGCCTGCAGGAAACTTGCGACATATGCACAGACTTTTTCAACATCAATGACATTAACATCAACGGCAACAAATCCAATCTATAATTTTAAATCAGACAAAAGACACAAAGGCCAACATAACAATCCAAGGCCAACCAATACAAGTATTGAACTCAAATCAACCAGCAAGAATCCTTGGAATCTTTATCGAAGGAAAAGGTTCCAAACTGTACCAACGACAACTAATTGGGGAAAAAACCAAAAAATACAACAATACCATTAAATGAAAAGCAGCAACAGATAAACAACTAAGATACCTCCACAACCAAGTCTGGACACCATCAATCACTTATCTCCTCTCAGATCTAGTCATTACAGAACAACAAAGAAACAAAATAATGACAATGCTGGGTCAAACTTACAAACATAAACTAAATCTCTTATTCAAAGCACCCAACTGCATTCTATACAATCCACTAGAATATAGATTCTTCCATTTATAGGACAGACAACTCCTGCTCCACGCAACCAATTGGCAAAAAAGAATCAACAAACCAAACACCATAGGGAAAATCAGCAAAATGTGTCTCCAGGAGCTCCAAAACCGATGGTGGTCAACCAACTCCGTTACAAGCACACATCTGAAACACCCCTTCTTAGCACAAGGACATGACTTCACACACGACTTAATAATTCTTTTAAGACAACATGGATTTACAGGAACGACAAACACATGTAAAACTATAACCAAAACAGACACAACAATAGAAGAATTAACAGATCCAGATTGGTATAATAAACACAGTAAACAACTCGCCAAAAATCAGATCATGTTTCTAAACCAAATAACCAACTTCTCAGGATTACGAATGGTAGCATGGGTAGAAAGCACCATACCAAACAAAAAACCTAACAAAAAAAAGCCAATCTGGTTCCAGGACATCGAAATAAATCAAACAATATTAACAAAAATACAAGAACGACATGCAAAAAACACACATCAAAAACCAAATTATAAACTAGCAATAGAAACACCAAAAAAAGAAATCAAATGGTTGATATCGTAAAGAAAAATCATATCTAATTAATTTTGATCAAGGTTAAAGCCCACTCTAATAATTCATGAAATGAAGAAGCAGACCAACTGGCTAAAGAGGCATTAAAGCTACTAGCAATAGAATGGAAGAGTCTCAAATTAAGCAAGATACTCACAGAAACTATATGGCAAGAAGAAGTAGTATACAATCCAATACGTCAGTTCATCAAGCAAATTAATAAAAGGTCAACGGCTCTATCATGGACATGCAACTCAGAACAGAAACAAAATGGTATCACCAAGTTCGCAAGTATCAAACCTACTCATGGGATCTGGCATGGGATAGAATAAAAGATGGAAATACATGGGATACCTCCTTCAAAAGCTCGCAGAGAAGAAGTTTCCTGATTAAATTGACCAATAATGAACTACCTACTTTAAGCAAGCTAGTAATAAGAAGACCAGACCTATACCAGCGAACAAGATGTATAGCATGTAAT
>CAJVPT010000616.1:0-27543 GCA_910592055.1 Acaulospora colombiana | reverse complement strand
TTCAAGTTGTTTTAAGGAAAGTATTAAGACTTTATTAGCAAAGAAGTATAAAAACTTCTTACAAATATCTTTTTTATGTGTAATCAGAGGATCAGCGGAAAGAGTTTTTTTTACTATATAATTATAATTTTTATCTAATTTATATACCTTTATTACTTTATTAATAGTTAAATAAAAATTTTTTTAACTTTTAATATCTCTTTTTTTTTAAAGCTTAGTTATATATAGATATTGCATATCTATATAGGGAAATCCAACTATATACAGCTTGTATCTAACTATATACATTTTAAAAGTATATATAAGAACTTGATATTTTTTATAGTAAGTTAATTCGAACCCATTTTCAGATTATCAATCTATTAATATAATTTGTTGCCAGAAAAAGCTCAACTATCCAACTACCTACATCTATATTACAATTCACTTGATTCTCTCACAAGTCCCTAGGTCTGTAACATAGGATCCCTTTCATATCTCATTTCACCAGATATTTTTTTTACAATAATTATTATAGTATGTTTATAAAATATATACGTGAAGTCTTAGTATTATCTCATCCTGCCAATAACCCTTTTTACATGCTTATTACAGCCTACTTATGGGGTGACTATATAAAGTCTTGAATAGATGTCAATTCTTAGTAGAGATTCTTTTCTAACTAATGTGCCTATGCTCTACTAGTCCTTTAATTTTACAACATGCAAATCTTCAACCTATTTGCAAAAGCTTATTGAAACCTATTTTGTGATAAGGTGACTTTAGCACTAAAACTGATTAAAGTGTCTTGTGATTTTTGATTATCTTGTGATCAAACAAAATCTTAATTACAGATAACAGTAATTATTATTATGAGATAGATAGAATCTTTCTGTATCACCTAGGCTTAGGTAATACTGTCTTACAGTGGTATTGAACTTGAAAACAGTATTTGATAACCTGGAAGCACTACTACTGCACTATTGATTCATAGGTCTACTTTTAATATTATTATTTACAGATTTTTACTATAAACTTTTTTTTTTGTTTTTTTTTTTAAAAATTTTATCAAATTGATTATATTAAAGCTAAAACTTTTTTTTTTAAAAAAAAAATAGGACAGACCATTTTATTGAAATTTAATAGATAAGTACATTCATTTGAAGAAGCTATACTCCAGATAAACAGATAAACTTTAAATCTATCTATAGTTTGACAACAAAATATATTGATAAGGATCATTGTTATCTATCAGATACAATTTCAAGAGGCCAACATACTCGAAGTGTCACTGGTGTTTCACCCTCTAGAAAAGATAAAAAAGAAACAAGACGAGGAGATGTATCTAAATCTATGATCATATATATAAAGTAAGTTCCAATAGATAAATTAACTATATAAAAACCCCCTGAAAAAAATAGTTAATAATAGTAAACATATGTCCGAAGACTTAAACTAGTGGTGTGGAAAGGAGATGTGTAAGTAATGTAAAGTGTTCCTTAGTTTTCAGATACTATCACCATAATTCGTGAGTTCAAAAAGAAACTTGAGCTAATCGATAAGTTACTGTGCAACTTATATGTGAGAAGAAACTTTTGCTTGAGTTCACACTGTCCAATATTTCTACTGGATGTGCTTGTCATTAATGTACTCAAAGTGGTGATATTGATATGGTTTCCTATGTTATCTTGCGATAACTTCTAGAAATATCTATGTGCTGACTTGTTGATCATTTTAGATAGTATTATTAACTCCAAAGTCAAGTACTGGTGCCACTCAATTTAACTTTACCCAAGGTTGCCTTGATACTACAGGAAACTCTTCCATGTTCCTTTAGTGAAATTACTCTCCAACCAGATTCCAACTATATACAGGAGTGAACTACTCTTGCTGAACAGGAAGGAGAATTCCTTAGAATGGTCATTTGTGCAGTCAATTTGGTGAGGGATTGGTGGAAGGAAGCTCCTCTTGGTGTGATTGGATAATTTTCATCTTCCAAGGTGGGAGAGATTCTATCTCTATAAGAGAAAGGGTTGGGGATAGTGATGTATATATAGCTGTATAGGTCAATCCAATGCAGTACGTTTTACCTTGCTGCAGGCCCTTTTTATCCTAATGCAGTAAAGTCAAGAGACATTTGCTAGGCCTCTGTGTCCTAAGAGTTGAGCTAACTGGTCTACAACTATATGTTTCTTCCTCTTGTCTGATAAGAACCAAAGATATAGTAGAAGAGAGTATTCTGTATCCACCCGCACCAGACCCATGCGACTTATGGTAGACCCCAAGTTCTTATGGGGCTGAGAAAATGCATTCAGACATGCTGAGGTTTTTATTTACTTCGAAATAATATTGTATATATGATGACTTTATATATGATAAATATATTATATACTATATATACTAACTAGCCCATTAATGGAAACCACATGACACTCTCTTAATTTTTCCTAGAACAATTTTTTTTTTATAAAGTAATCTAGTTATTAGACCATTGCATTTACTCTAGCCTATCCCCGGATTTGGGACTTTGGCATGGTCTACGGATTTCTCCTCCCACCAAGATCTCCCGATAATAAGCCTTATCACATATCAGGCTATGCTTTTAAGCATCCCACCAGTACAATGTTTACTTTTCTTCAGAACTTCAACCTTCTTAAGTTATAGCAACTTCTTGTGATTGGTAAGATCATCAAGGTACCTGGTGCCAATCCAGTCATCATTCCAGTTGACCGTGAGATCAGCGCCATCCTCCTCCATCTTATCAGGATATTGATAAGATACTGATCATCTCACAATACCTATAGACCAGCCTAATCCAGTAAAGATCAGCTACAAGTGACACTGTATAGTGGTGGATTCTTCCATTTCAGCTATCAGTAATATAACCAGGTCTATGCCCAATGACATTTACTGTCACCCAATGAAGTACTGAATTCATTGTGATGTGGTATTTTCACTTGGCCCTCATGTGGTATTGAACTTTGGATCTTGTAATTGTGACCTGGAAGCACTACCACTGTGTTATGGACCTACAGATCTAGTTAAAACTTTAACTAATTATCTTAATTTAATTAATATTAAGTATAATTTAAAAATAATTTAAAAAAAAAATTCTTTCTAATAATCCTCTGACTATATATAAAAAAGATGTTTATAAGAAGTTTTTACACTTTTTTGTTAATAAAGTCTTAACACATTCCTTAAAACAATTTGAAGTATGACTTCAAGAGTTATTTATATCCTTTCCTTATTATTTACAAACCTCTTCATTCAAAAACTTGACTTTTAGTGATCAAGAAAAGTCAAGTAACTCCTTTGATATCAATAGCAAAAAAGTTTTCAAAAGAAGAAGAACTAACTATAAAGTATCTGAAGGTCTTTTTAATTTTTGAAATGAGAGACTTATAGAGGTTTTTTGCAATAAAAAGGTTTACTTTTTCTCTTTTGACTATTTTTGTTCTCTTAGAGCTTCCATTTTTATGATTTTCTGAAGAATTTTGCCTATTTTAGTTTGATCCTGAATTTGGATAGTACAAATTCTCATCAAAGGCGATTGGCTAACATGAAATATATTAGTTTTTAAAATATAAACAAACTTTTATTGATTATACTCATATGCCTCGATACATTATTGATGATGTAGAAAAAAAAGTTCAAGAAAAAGTGTTTCTTCCAATCATATATGTTTAATCTTTAGGAAATAATTATGAACCAAAAAGCGAGTAATGGGTAGAAAAAGAAGATTCAACTCCTATCTCTTATTAAGTTTCTTAGGTAAGGAAAAGGCTTTCTTGAACAAAAGTTGAGATCTTCAAGCTTCTATCCCAGTTAGATAAAGTTTTTGAAAAGATTTCTTTATCCTAGTCAGGCAAACTCTTCTATAATATTGTACTAGCTTTAGTAGCATTAAGTAAATCTATATATTAATAGAAGAATAAGTTTTTTAAACATTTTTCTTGAAGTCACTTTCAAAAATAGTTAAGTTCCTCAATATCATAAAGCTTAAAGAATATTTCAATCAGGTAAACCCTTTTGAGAAGAAACTGTAAAATGGAGCAAAAACCTTTTGAGGGCTTTGAATTGTATTTCCCTTTCCTTTTTTTTTCAGTATCAACTTTAAAAATTCATTGTTTTTCAGAATAATTGATAGTAACAAACTGTTAACAATAATTCTAGTTAACTTAGATGCACTATGCCAAGCTACTAGAAGAGCATAATATTGTTCCTTAAATTTGACATAGAGTATCTAGTTTAAACTTAGTTTATTTAGTTTAAACTAGCTTAGTGGACTCTTTATATTTTTAAGTAGTGTAGTCCTTTAACTAATAATGTATAATAATGAGTTAATCATTTTGTGAAAAGTTTATAAAATATTTTTATATCTCTCAATATCTCAATAAAGATATACTAAAGTGAC
This sequence comes from Acaulospora colombiana, assembly GCA_910592055.1. NCBI lineage: Eukaryota > Fungi > Glomeromycota > Glomeromycetes > Diversisporales > Acaulosporaceae > Acaulospora > Acaulospora colombiana. The sequence continues at coordinate 23,147 of CAJVPT010000616.1, read as the reverse complement.
ATAATTGTGAGTTAAAAAAATTTTTTTAAAAATAATTTATTGTTTATTAAAAATTTAAGTAAGAATTCTTTTAATTTAATTTTTTTTTTTTAGTTATAACTATACTATATAACTTAATCTTTATTGAAAATTTATATAATTATCTATTTATTTTTATTTTTTTTTTTTATTAAGGATAACAAAGCTCAGTCTTATACATTGATGATTACACATATGTACAGGGAATTTCAGCTATATAAGGTACGTACCAACTATATATATTTTTGAAAATATTTATACAGATGTAATGTTTCTATAGTACATTTTAACATGAATTCATTTTCAGATTATTAGCCTGCCAATATGGTTTATTACCAGAAAAAACCCTAATATTCAACTATTTATGTCTATATTATCCTTCAGTAATCTTCACATATAATACTTTATAGGCCTTGGGATTATAATATAGGACTCTTTTTATATCTTGTCCCATCGAGTGTTCTTTTTACAATACTTATTATAGGATGTCTATAGAATATCCATGTGGAGTCTTAGATATTATCTTGTCCTACTAGTAATTCTTTTTATATGATCTATTATAGCCTACCTATGGGATGATCACGTGAAGTCTTGAATAGATATTGATTTTTGATAGAAACACTTTTCTTACTAATATGTCTAAGCTCTATTACCATAAACCATTGCATACAATATCCCCTCTTAAATAATACCTGGTAGTATTCAAGAAAATTGTTACTCAATAAATGATTACTACCTGGATATATTAAGTTAGAATCAATAAAATTGCAGTATAAATGTGATATATCAGATAATAATAAGACACTAAATATTCCACCATTTATACTAGCCCCTTTTAGTAGAATACCCTCTGGGTACTAATCAATTTATCATAAGATAAATTGATTAATACCCAGGGTATTGTATGTAGTAGTTTACGATAGTTCCTTCTTTTTATGACATATAAATCTTTAGCCTATCTGCAAGAACTTATTGGAACCTGTCTTGTGATAAGGTGCCTTTAGCACTAAAATCAGTTGAAGTATTTTGTAATCTTTGATTATTTCTTAATCAGATAGAATTTTGATCACAGGTGGTAGTGATCATCATCATGAAATAGATAGGATCTTTTTACATCATCTAGGTTTAAATGATATTGCCTTACAGTGATATTGAACTCACAAACAATACTTGGAGATCTGGGAGCATTACTACTGTGCTATTGATCCACAAGTCCTATAATTATTTATAATATTACCATAAACTACTGCATACAATACCCCCCTTAAAGTAATACCCCCCTTAAATAATACCCGGTAGTATTCAAGAAAATTGTTACTCAATAAATGATTATTACCCGGGTATATTAAGTTAGAGCCGGTAAAATTGCAGTATAAATGGGCAAGTAAGAGATACTAAATATCCCACCATTTATACTACCCCCTTCTAGTAGAATACCTTCCCGGGTACTAATCAATTTATTATGGGGTAAATTGATTAATACCCGGGGTATTGTATACAGTGGTTTACGATACTAATTTTTCATATAATAACTAATTTTTTATTGCATTAAAATACATTAAATCAAATCTAAGATATAATTTAAGTTTTTTCAAAAAAATTCACTAACTGAATAATTTATTTTCAAAAAATTTTTATTTAATTAGAATATTTTTCTTGCTTTTATTTAAATTTCAAAAAATATTTTTGTTATTATTTATAATATTAAATAAGTCTATTTAATTAGGTTTACTATTTCGTAATTATATCAAAAAAAAAAAAAAACTCTTTCCCACTCACACCCAAATTCTTGAAAATTTCCTTTTATAGTAACAATACAAAATATAGAAGAAAAAACAAAATGTATACTAAGAGCCCTCCCAACAAATATGTTAAGAAAGTCAGCAAGGGCAAGAGACCCATCAGTCAGCTATATAGGTAAATGACTCATTACCAGTAGTGGAAAAATCATTAAATCAACTTTGAAAACAAGACTGGTAGGAAAGCTCGACCCCAAGTCATCAGTAAAGAAAATCAAGACCCAATCAAGCAATAACTAAGAACGAAACAATCAAGATACAGAAACCTCCAAGGAAATGTATATAACAATGGAGATTACAGAAGAACAGGAAGAAGTAACAAGCAAGAATTTGGAGAAAGAGAAACTGACAAACCAAATGAAAACTCTAGAACAAGACAGAGGAATAAGAACAACCTCTCCAACCACAGCGGAATTAACAATGGCTATGGAAACCACACAAAACATATCTGTCAACAACTACAACAACATCCTCAACCAAGAGGAAAGCCAAAATAGAGAACCAACCCAGACAACAGTCAGACCAGAAAAAGTTTTGGTAAGCATAAAAGGAATATCAGGCAACAACAACAAGAAAAAAATCCTCTTTGTCAAAAACAAATGGGGACACCTAAAGATCCTGAAATATATAAGAATTGAAGCACCAATTAGCACACCTATGATCGCAGCCATATTTGGAAATGACAATGAAGCACAGACTATATGCACAATCAAAATCACTGAGAATGAAATTACTTTAACAAGATTAGCAACACAGATTGGCACAACTGAAGGCCAAGCCAGGTCTATCCGAATGTGGGACATCCTAAAAACCTTCACCAAATCAAATATAGTGGAACTTTTTAAGGACCAATCAACTCTAGAATATATAATTATGCAACCTGAAGGTCCAGTTCAATCAGCTATTATACAATTCAAAACAAGTAGTGACTATAAAAAACAAGTTCAGAAATGGGCAATCTATAAGGATACTAGCTATATAAGGGTATACTCTATGACTAGAACCCGTGAAATAAAAGAAAAAAGGAACAAACTTAGCATTATTCTGACAAATCTCCCACAAGGCACAATAGTAGGTGACCTCAAAGAAATCCTCCAGCAAACCAATAGACAAGCATATTACCTTCCACTGAACTACAAAAATCAAACTAAATACTTCGCCATAATATATTATGTCTACCAACAAAAGTTCACTCAAGCTCTAAAAACCACCTCAAATCCAAAACAATGACCTCAAATAGATCGATAAATCAACCCAACTGTGTTTTTACTGTGGAGCATATAAGCACGACATACACTCCTACACCCAAAAAGAAGATCAACTTTCTCCTAGACCAAAACTCAATAGACTTGGCTGACCTAGACTCCCTCCCTCACACAGGAGAGAATCAACAATATATAGAGACCCCAAATCAAGCCAACCAACAAACCAAACAGGACCTAGTAGAATATATGCCAGTATCATGAAAGAAATTAATAGAGGTCCAGACAAAATGAAAACAATCCTCAATATTCTCAAACAACTCCAAATGGACATGCTTTCTGTTAAATGCCAAATTTACATCCTGGAAAGAAGAATTACAGCAGTAGAGATTAGCCCTGACACAAAATCTAAGAAACCGGCAATCTTAGAGAATGAGGATGAAAAGATGAGTGAAACCTCAATTTTTAAAACACCATCTCCTAATCACATAGACATTAGACAAACTAAAACAGAATGAATGAATAAATAAGCAAAATGGAATTTATATTGACATTCACAATGAAAGAAGTAATGGAGTGCTTAAACTCTCTAAGTGGTTCTGACAATACAACAATACCTATCCCCTCCTGTCTCCTAAACAATTATGATTGAAACAACAAAGGATCTGAGAAACTGCAAGTAGCAGGAAACTGAAAATAGTCAAACAAACAAAGAACACATGACATGGAAGATAGGTACATTAAATGTAAGAGACATAAACAATGAAACAGATCAGATATTACTTATAGAATATTGTCAAGAACAGCAAATAGATATCCTAGGAATAACAGAAACCTGGCTCCACTTAAACCATAAATGGCAAGACTTAGAATATGAATATACAATCTGGTTATCCACACTATAGGAACAACACCATGGTACAGAAGTAAGTATAATCGTAAATCAAAAATGGGCTACCCACATCTACAACATAGCAGAATACGAAAACAAAGAACTACAACTCGATCTAGCATTCAAAAAAAAGATCAAATATAGAATTATTACTATTTATAACCCATCAAATACTGCAAACAAAAAATCAAAAACAAAACTACATATATGGGTGAAACAAAAAATACAAGAGGCGAACAGCCGGAACATGTTTATAATAATAATAGGTGACCTCAATGAATTAATAGACAACAATCTGAATAGAACCTCAAGGAAAGTTAGAAGCAACAAAACCAGAGACATCATCGACATACTGTCTGCCTTTGATTTTGTGGACACCTTCAGATTCAATCACCCCTTTTCAAAAAACTTCATCTACACAAGACCAGTATCAAAATATAGTAGTAGGATAGACTATATCTGGATGTCACAATCCTTAACACTATACATAATAACCATAGAACATATATCAGTCACCACAACAATAGAATGTAATCACAAAATGGTCTCACTATTCATGAGTACATCACACACGTCCTGGTCAAAAATAGCAAACAGAAAAAACTGTCAGAAAACACAATTAGATTTCCACAACTCCACAGATAAACAATGGGCATCATTTAAAGATCAATCAGAAGAAGGAGCCAAAAACCTCCAGATAATAGGAAAAGACACATCTAGCTCACTATGGTTGGCCCTCAAAGAGATGCTCCTACAGATAGCAAAAAGAACACTGAAAATGAAAAGAAGAAATTGGAATACTCCACCAATCAATAAAAACCATTACAAGAGCTATATGAAACAACAATTAACAATTGGTAAACTGTACAGAACCTACAAGAAATGGCTCATTAACAAACAAAATCGAAACAGCAGCCTCAAGGTGAAAATAGAGCAGCTGGTACAAGAAATTAACAACAAAATCGAAAGAATCAAAACTCCAATACTTCAAACAGAAGACATTCCAAAGGAAAGAGCAGAAATGCATAACTATTTGGCAAAAATCAGAAAGCTATGGCAGGAAGAAACCAGGACTTCAACAGTAATAATCAAGAAAGAAAAAGAAAGAATTATCAGAGAAAGAACATATCAGTTATATCAAGCTCCCCAAGACTACCCCAAAAGATAATAAACAGCATTCTAAACAAACAATCAAAGAAAATCAATACACTAAGACTTATCAGAAGAACAGAAAATGACGAGATTGACATAATCACAGATCCAGAAACAGTTAGGGGGAAAATAAGATCCCATTTCAAAAAATGGACAGTAGCAAAACACACACTAGATATAAAGAACTTTCCAATCTAGCAGGAACAATATAGAATGAATGACAATATTAAAGAAGAATGGTATTAAAACTGTACAAAAAAATTTGACACCCAGGAAATCAAAGAAGCAATTAAGTCCAAAAACAAAACAAGTGCACCTGGCCCCTCAGAAATTCCATACAAACTCCTTTAGCACCTGAGCACTAATAGTATTAAAGTAATAAAACACCTCTTTGACAGAATACTAGAACCAGGAGAAATCCAGACAGAATAGAAGGAGAGCAATATATACCTAATCCCCAAATAAAAAGAATGGATAGAAAATATTAACATAACATAATCAATAATACTACTAAAAACAACCAGAAAAGTCTTCATGAGCATATTGGTAAACAGGATCGCAAATAGCTGTACAACCAATAAAATTCTTTCTAACAACAACTGGGCAGGATTACCTGGAGGCAGCATGCAACAACCAATCCATATCTTGAACAATATCATGGAAGAAGTGAGAGAATCCAAAAAGTAGGCTTGGATTTTCAGTCAAAATATTAGCAAAGCATATGACTCTATAAACAAAGAAAAACTAGTTAATGCTTTCCAAAGAATCAAAATTCCACAGAGTATAATTAACATTATCACAGACATATTCACAAATAGAAAGAACAAGATAATAACAGCACACAGATTAACCGATGAATATCTAGTAGAGAATGAAATAAACCAAGGTGACACAATTTCCCTCCTACTGTGGAGAATCTTTTATGACCCACTACTATAAGAAGTAAAAGACGGATACAGGGGTTACAAAATAGAAGTAGAGTGGAACAAAGACCTATCAATAACACATGCTATTGAAACCAAGACTTATCAAAAAACATGTAAAATAACATCCACAGCATTTATGGATGACACAATCTGAAACCAAACAGACATGCAAAAAAATCCTAGATATAGCAACAGAATTCCTCAGGATAAATGATATCCAAGCCAACGGAGAGAAGTTATCATTGATATATATTAACACTCCTGAAAAGAATAGAAAAACAGGTGTCCTCCTAGCAGATACACAAGTCCTATCCTTGAGGAAGAAGTGGATACTGGGAGTCTGGATAATTGAAGATGGAAAAAAGAAGTATCAGAAACAATTATTAAATAACAAAATCAATACACATGAGTATTCTAGCATAGAAAAAAGTAACAGACAAGCAAACTTGCTACATCATCAACTATATTCTATATCCAGCAATAGAATACCTCCTCAATGACATGTCCTTATCAGAACAAGAATGTGACAAAATCAGTGAGAAAATAAACAAGGTATATAAGCACAAAATAGGCCTACCCACAACAGTCTCCAACTGTATACTACATGTAGACTTCAGATACAAAATATTTAACCTGTGAGATAGACAAATCTTGATACAAGGGAAAAACTTGGTCAACAAACTGAATGGCTTAGACACCTGTAGTAAAACAACCTTTATCAGACTACAACAACTACAAAATAACTACTGGTTTGACACATCAATTCTGGAAGACAAACTACCCTTCTGGACACACAAATGTAGCAACCTAATCAATGATATCCTGAATGTTATAAAAGTCCAAGAAATCAATCTTACACTCTCAGACCATATCACGATTGGAAAACCCACAACAAAGAGGGAACTGCAATCCAAACAGTAATGGTCAAAGAATGGTATGACCAACATAGACAGGTCCTCTAAAAATGGGAAATACTGTTTATCAGCAACTCCTCAATGACAACCTTATAAGGGTCCTCACATGGCAACAAATAAGAAACAAACAAGGTAGACAAGAAAGAACACCACAATGGTACCAGGACCTAAGAGAAAGGATTTGCAAGAACCCTTCAATCAATGAATATGATAACATCAAAATACTTATCCCTAAAGGAACCAAAAACATTTTCTCTACAAACACAAGAATTACTCCTATACAAGGCAAAACAACCATCAAATGGATGGCGACAAAAAAGAATGGTACTACAACATTGTTCAAGAAGAAAAAACATCTAAACCAAAATGCCGTAATAGCCAACTACATGATCAAGCAAGACCAAACATCGCCCCTACATAAATGCAAGGGCTGCCACTTAAATGATCCAAACTTAAGGGAACAATACAAAGATAAATAACAATGCATATCTCAATTACTACTAAACCAATCGATCAACATACTGGTTCAAAGAAGTTCAAAATCAGTACAACCCATCAATTACTCTAACAATATTGACAGTACACAGAAATCCCAACAATCATTCCAAGAGAGACTGCGCTCTTCACCTAAAGAAATAGAGTCAGCACTAAGAGAAATTGACAAAATACTAGATCTTTAAACACCTTCTCCAATAATCCATCTTGATCCAATATCTACAACGATAACACTTCTCAAGACAAGACTGAAAACAAGTAACCGGAAAATAAAGGAACTGACAGAAATAGCCATAAGGATCTAACAATATAATGACTTACATATATAAACAGATGGATTTTTTACTAGACGATCAACAAGAAGCAGAATGGAACTAGGCTGGATCATTCAAATAGAATCAGGTAGAGACCTAGCAGAATTCCAAGCAGAAACACAACACACTCTATCATCCACAAGAGCCGAGCTGATAGTAATACTAATAGCCATTAGTACAGTTAGTCCAGACAAATGGATAAAAATTTTCACAGACAACCAAGGTGCAATAAACTCTATTAAAAATAATCAACAGGGGAAACAAGGAAGCATGAAACAAAAGAAAGACTAATCAAATCAAAAACTAACAGACACAATTACAGAAATGTTGGAAACAAAATGAATTTATACACAATAGATCAAAGTCAAAAGTCATACGAGCATAACTGGAAATGAAAGAGCAGACAGACTCGCTGCCACTATATATGCAGACCCATACAAGGATATAATAACAATATAAGAAAAACAGTTAACCAAGAGTAATATCTCAACTAGATGGGACCAGTCCTTTATGGACCTCCCCTTTAAAACACTCAGAAAAACAATAATCAAAACTAATTAGATAAGCAAATGGCGAGTACTACAAAGAATAAACGATTGACTCAACAAGGAAAAATCTAAGAAAATAGACTGGAAGCTCACACTGGAAACATTATCACTCACAAAAATTATATTACTACAAACAGATATTGAAGATCATAGGGATAGAACCTTTAGAACTAAAACTTGGATAAATAAATACCCAACCATATCCAAAATTAACACCAGAATGCCACATGTATACCAGCCCCACATGTTGATCTGCAAAAAACATGTAGAAACCAATTTGCATCCCTTCATATATGGGACAAACTCAGAAAGACTAAAAGAAAAATACATAATATTCCTAACCGAGGAATGTGCATCCCATATAAATGGGACCCAACAATCAGAACCAATACAAAATAAGTGGAAACACATATATCTAAGGAAGGAACAAGAAATAGGAACAGAAACTCAGAATTGAATAGACTGGGAAGACATCATAAGAGGAGTAATCACATACTGGATAGTAGAAAAGGCCATAGAGATTACCCAAAACCTAACTGAAGCAAAGAATGCTATAAAAAGAGCAATAAACAGATTCTGTCAAGAAAAAAAGATGGTCTGGAGGCTACACTGTGACATAGTCTCCACCTGGAAAAGAGAGAACAAAATCACAAGGAAAATGAAATGCAATAAACTAGCGAAAGGTCACAATACATACACCCATCCTCAATTATAGAGAAACATCTTTTACAAACTTTTAAACTCTTGTACATTCAACTAACCAACTCAAGTATGACTAACATCTTAAACAATAGTTTTTCGCTATATACCCTGTTCACACTTAAAATCAGTGTTAGTGGAGTCATGACATACTAACATCCATAAATATGAACTGCAGTAAGTCACAGGTTGACAGCTTAACTATTATACTAAGCCAATGGTCTTTTCACTTTCATGAATGTATTTTTCATCACAATTAAATTTGTATTAAGGGAATATTAATGAATAAATAAAGGTTAAATAGCATGACTTCGCCAGCACTTAAAAAAAAAAAAATTAGGTTTACTATTTAAATAAGTATCAAATTAGAATAGCTCAAAAAAAACTTAAAGATTTTATATTCTAATTAAAAAAGTCTTTTACTATTTAAAAAACTTAAAAGAATGAGATTCATAATTAATATTATATATCTTTTATTTTTTAATATTTTGAATATTTTTCTTGAGAACATGAAATTTTTAAAGAAAAATAATTTTTTTTTTAGTTATCAATAATATTATTAAAACATGTAAATATAATCAATAAAAGTTTGTTTATATTTATAAACTAAATATATTTCATATTAATTAATTATTATTGATAAGAACTTGTATTATTCAAAATTCAGAATCAAATTACGATAGACAAAATTTCTTATAAAATTATAAAAGTAGAAGTTTTAAGAAAATTAAAACAATTTGAAAAAAAATTAGTTTTTTTTTACTATAATAAATCTTTATAATCTTTTGTTTCAAAAGTTAAAAAAATTTTTAAATACTTTAATTTTTTTAAAAATTTTTTTTATTTTTGATATCAAAGATATTATTTGATTTTTTTTGATTACCAAAGTCAAGTATTTGAATGAAGTGGTTTATAAATAAGAGAGAAAGAATAAAAATGATCCTTAAAGTTATATTTCAAGTTAATTTAATGAAAGTATTAAAATTTTATTAGCAAGGAAGTAAAAAAAATTTTTTGTAAATATTTTTATATGTAATCAGATAATTATAAAAAAAGTTTTTTATTTTCAAAAATTTTTCAAGTTTTAATATTATTATCTATAAGTTATCACTATAAATTATTTTTTTATTTTTTTTTTTAAACACTAGTTCATTTTTGTATTAGTTTATAAACTTTATTATAGTTAAGATAGGTTCCAGAAACAGTTGAGATAAGTAATTATCCATATTATCTAAGAATTTATAAATCAATGAATAGCACAATAGGCATTTATTTATATCTTATTTAACCAAAATAAGATAACTATATTACTATCTAGTATAGAATTATCTTTCAATTCTAATTAAACTAAAGAATCAAAGAAGTCTATATATTTAATATAATTAAGTGATCCCACTATTTTTAATACTTGCATTTTTTCAAAATAGTACTTCCTAGAACTATGATTTACCAGATGACTTATTACTATTCCTATTAAGTAAACTAACATATTAGAAACCTATCTAAAATATCCAATATTACTGATGCTAGGGGTTTTTTATATACTGTATAATCTTTTTTTCTTTGATTTTGTTAGTGCTTAAATATTTTTTGAGAGAATTGCCATATGTTTAATACTTTGTTTTATTATTTGATTGAAGTTTGGCCTTATGTCAAGAATGTTATATCACTTGATTTTTGCTTTTATTTAAAACTTGTCTTTGTCTTTAATAAAATATTGAACTGGATTCTTGTCTTATTATGGGCATGTCTAGTCATTTATATAAGTAATTAGGTTTTTCAGCTTGGATCTTTTAAGAAGAAGGATGATTAGTTCATATTCAGAATATCATACTACTTATTTTAAGTCACATTTGAAAACTTGTGTTATGTCTTGTCTTATTATAGCTATGATAAGTGAATGGAATCCTTGTTTACTTCTTGTTTAAATACTTGGGAATCAGTTATATGTTGAGAACTTGTGTCACTTATACTTAAAGATGGATTTATAAAGAGGAAAGTAGGAACAAAAGTCAAATATCTTTTACTAGGAAATATTAAAATTTTTAAATTAATAATTATAAAAAAACTATTTATAATTGTTCTTTATTATTCAAATTATTAATTTATAGTATTTCCTGACTTTTGTTCTTATTAAAGTGAAGAGCTAAAAATTTTGTTCCTTAAAAAGAGACATAAGTGATCTACAAAATTTTATATGCTAAATACTTTAGGGACCCATTATTATTTATACTAGCCTCATATAGAACCTTGTATTAATTTATTTGTTCTTACTATGGGCATAATAAGTGGTTAGGTCTTTGTATTACCTTATTTGAGTATTTGATTATTATTATAGGTTCTTATATAATATTGAACTCTGAATCTTGTAATTATAATCTGGGAGTACTACAAGTCTATAAATTATTTTATAAGTTTTAATAAAGATCAAAATTTAAATAATTAATTCTATACTTTACTTCTTTTACTAGAACTTCTTTTAGATTTTTAATTTTTAATTTTTTATTTTTTAATATTATTATTTTAATTATTATTATATTAGTTTTTTAAACTAATAAAATTAATAGTATTTTTATTTTATTTATTTTATTTTATTATTTTGAAAATAAAAGTAGCAATAATTCATAGTATAATAGACAGACAAGATGTATCTTTCTAAACAAAATTATTATATAAAGGAATGAATTTCAAATTTTAACAAATCTAAAAAAAATTAAAATTAAAATTAAATAATATTTTTATAAATAAATTCTATATAGAAATATAAAACTACTCAAATTATACTTTCTATGGTAAAAAAATATAAAGAGAAAAACTATATAAAACAATATTGATATAGCAAAATGTCAACAAAAATTACAATGGAGAAACTTATAAAAATAATTAAACACTGCAGTAACAGATTAACTTTCAATAGAAATTATATTTTATATTATATCTATAAGTATTTAAAGAAATAAGTCTTAAAAAAACTAAAAGATAATTTATAAAATTCTATAATAAGATATAATATTCAAAAAATGAAATAAAAAATTGATATATCTGATTTTTAAATCAAAATAATAAAATAACAACTTAAATATTACAAGATAATATCTTTACTAGATACTGATAAAAATTTTTTTATTAAAATCTTTATTAATTAACTGGCAAAGATTTTTAGCAAATATTAAATACTTTTAGTATTAAATTGAGTTACTCTTCTTAAAAACAGTATACAAAATCCAATACATATCCTAAGTAATATTATAAAATATCAAAAATACAAATAAAGAAATCTGAATTTTAAGTCAAAATATGTCTAAATCTTATAACTAAGTAAATACTAATTTGTTAAAGAACATATTTTATTAAATTAAGATTCATAAAAAGATTATAAAGATATTTAATAGTATTTTATTGAATAGACAAAATACTATATTTACATATTATAATTCAATAGAACTTTATACAATAAGAAATAGAATAGGTTAGGAAAATACAATATTATCTATTTTATAATAAATCTTTTATAATTTCCTTTTTATAATAATTAGCAATAATTTTAAAGACTATTCAATTATTGAAAATTATACAATAAATTTGAAAAAAATTAAAAGTCAAGTTCTATACATATAATAAAAAAACAAAAAAATTGCCTAAATTTTTTAAAAAATTAAAATTTTTATTATAATTTTAATTTATTTATTTAAAAAATATAAAAAAATATTAATATAAATATTTTAGTTTTATAAAATAATTTTCAATTAAAATAATTTATATTTATTTAATACTATTATTTTTAAATTATTTTTAAATTTTATATATTAAATTGTATAAATATTATTATTATTTTTTTTTTTAACACTTTAGATTAGGCTAGATATGTGTACTTTATTAAACATTTATATATTGTATATTTTAAATGATTTGCTAAAGCTAAGACTTTATCTAACTCATTCATCACCATTTTGATTAATATATCAAAACTCTAAGTACAACTTCGGAAATAATTTATCACTCCATTAATGGTTCAGGTGAATACCCTTCCAACCTTTAACATCATTGCCTGCAGATCACCATTGCAGATTACTATTCATTGTTCTGATCCAGATTAAAACCCAACCACTTCATTCCATAAGTAATACCTTTAAGTAGAATTTCTTTCAGGCTTTTATTTTCTTGAGTTCCTTCCTCTGGTAAAAGATCTTTACTTTTGGGATCTAATGGTTTTAAGCTATGTGTACCTGAGAGTTAGTTGATTTTTTCTACTCTGCGGATCCCCTGTGAATATTTCCATTGATTATCTTTTCACATCTTTTATTCCAAATCTTTTTCCTTATTTGATTGCATACTCTTCTTTGCATCTTTGATATCTATTTTCTTGCGTTATTATCAATTCTTTTTCCATAACATTTCAGATCTGCCATTTTTAGGATTAAGTCTCTCTTTACTAGCCCTATGCAAAAACTTAGAGTGTCCTAACTGGTTTTTGAGATCTGTTCTACTAGTTTGGTGATCTATTTATCCATCTCAGCCTTTTTTTCTTTGTTATGGATAATCTTCCTTGCATATTTTTCTTCTACCTCTTTTTTCCTCTTTTATAGGAGCCCTCTGAAGTTTCTAAGGATCTCATCTTGTCCTTTATTCCATGCTTCCTATAATTTTTTCTTGTATGCTGAACACTCTAATAAATGTTCGAAAGTTTCCCTTTGTTAGCTACATACAATACATTTTACTTGTTTATAAAGGTTGGACCTTCTAGTTGCTAGCTTGTTCAGAGTTGGTAACTAATCATTTATTAGTTTTATAAGGAAGCTTTTTCACTGTGATTGTTTAAAGAAAGTGTCCCAGATATGTCCTTTTTTCATTCTTTCCCATACAAGGTCCCAAGTATGATCTTGCTATTCTATAATTTGATGGCTCCATCTTTTTTTGGTTCTGTTTTGTTGTGTCCACTGGAAGGCAATTGTTTTATCATTTACTTTTTTGACAAACTGTCTTATTGGGCATCCAGCATCTTTTCTTGCCATCTAATTTCTGTGATGATCTTGTATGAGGTCAGCTCTTTCCATTTTATTGCTGGGAGTTTCAGAGTTTCTTTGACTAGAATATCTGCTTCTTCATTGTAAAGATTATTGGAATGTATCTTAATCTTGATAAGTTGTAGATTTATGGTCTTTTTCTTTACCAATTCTAATATTCGTGCCCATAGGGACCAATTTTTTTCCTTTAACCATCTTTTGTAAGTTTGCTTTGGATCTTCTCTTTTTATTGTTTTCCACTTAGAGATATAGGCCTGGCTATCTGTATGGATTTTCATGTCACTACTCACTGAAACTACCAGAAGTATTGTAACAATTGCTACAAGTTCAGCACATGTTGAGGAAGGTCAATTGTCTACTCCTATTTAAAATCTATTTTCTGAATGTATATTAGAGAAAGATATACTGTAAAAGATGTATATAAAGTTTCATATCTCAATATAAGAAAGTCAACCAGAAGAGCTCAAGAACTAACAATTCCCTACTCTAAGGCATCACTAGAAGGGATAATGGAAAAGGTTACTAGCATGGATCCAAATCCTTAAACCTTAGCTCCAACCAATATAGTCAATTACCTTCTTGTTTTGTACCCTCTGGGTATCCTGAGTACCTTGTTAATATCATCATTTGAGTATTATTATTACTGCAGCAGTTGAAGTGTTCGACATTGACTTTGTATCTTACTTTTGTCTATTGTAGTTTTCCTCAGATTATGTTATATCCAGCTTTCTTTGTAATTATTCATAGTTTTTGTCATTTGTCACAATTTGGATTAATTACAACATATTCTGGTTTCCACTTTGTCCAATCTCTTTTTTATGTATTCATGAGTTGACCTACTCTATTACTTGAAAAAATTTTGATTAAAGCTTGAAACCATTCAGGAATATGACCTTTACTAGTGTTCTGAAGTAGTTGGAGCATTTACCAATTTTTAATTTCTTTAGTAGCTTGATTGATTAGCTGGTCTACATATAGCAGTTTATTATTTCTTAGTGATGGTATGGCTTTTCTATATTCTTCTAATGTAAGGTGTTCTTTAATTAAACTATTTCCCTTGCTCCATTCGAAGATTTCTTGCTATTTTCAACTGTGAAAGGTTATTACTATGTTTTTAGCCAACTTCATTACTTGGAGTATGAAGTTTCCTCTATTTGGTAGATGATTCAGAGAGTTGCATGTTAATAGGTTAAGCAGTTCCCAATTCTTTATCTGTGCTTGTTTGAATTGAATAATTGTTGTGATTCCTGCGGAACCAGGATCATTTAGTCTATTACATAATCCTGTTATTTGACTTTTTTGCTGGAGTATCCATATGCTTTTCAGGTTGTAAATCTTTGAATGATGTATTATACTATTAGGTATGGATCTATATAGGATATTCTTGTTTTTGAAGAGCTTTTTATATGCTGCTATTAGAGTGTTGCATATTTTTCAGGATAGTATACTATACTGTATCCTAAATTCTATCATCGGAATTAATACCCTGTTTAGAATATACAGGGTTTGTTTATTTATTAATTTCTTACTTTTAAGAGCTCTGGTTACTATATTGATCTCTTTTAGCACTCTCTCTTTGAGTTTAACTGCAGTTTTTTTATTGCCAGTCCAGATTCCTAGAAATCTTGTATGTTCTGTCCTACTGAGCTCCTTTACCACTTCTTTTTCTATACTAGCCTAAACTTCTTCTGAATAGCAATTAGAATTATTAATAATAATTAGGACTAATTTATTACTATTGATTTGAGAATCATTGACTTTGTAAAAGACTCTCACAGTTTCAAGGATTTCTTCCATATCTTTTTTGGATCTTGCTATCCATATCATATCACCCATAAAGGTTATAGCCGTATATCTTGATTCTAGCCTTTTTATAGTTTGTCCTTTGAGATCTGGATTTCAAGTGACTGATATTTTGTATCTCCTTTTTTTTATTATTTTGAATCTTGCAAAGTAAAGGATCATAGAATATTCACCATAGCAGTGGTGAGATAGTTTCTCTTTGATTAATGCCATCCCCTGCTTTTATGGATTTTGTGAGGTTATTTTCAAAGATGACTTGAAATTCTCTATCTTGAAATAGGCTCAATATGATCTTGATAAAATTCTTTGGTATTCTGATCCTTTCTATTGTTTTGACTAGTATGTCCAAACTAATTGTATTATAGGCTTTGACAGTATCTTGAAAAAGTATCCACAATTTCTTTTTATTTTCTCTTGCATTTTTACAGATGTTGTTGAGGATTTGGATTAGTTCTGATGTACTTTTTCCAGGATGATCTTTGAGGATATTATTAACTTTACAGATATTTCCCATCCTATTAGCAAGGATTTTTGTGAAACACTTTCTTGTAACTTCCAACTGAACTATTGGTCTTGTGTTTATTAGTTCACACTTCCATGGTTTTGGTTTGGCTATGGGGTATATATGGCTCTGTTTCTAACAAGTGGGGTTACTTCTTATCTCAAGAAGTTATTTAATATTCTTTTTAGAATTTCCTTTCCATCCTGACTCAGTTTCTTAAGTATTTCATAGCTAATTTGTGACTGTCCTAATGCCTTGTTGTTTGAAAGTATTCGAAGTATTTCATCTAATTCCACTTGTGAGATTGGCTCGAGGAGATCTTTATACTATAGTTCCTTGATATAATCCTTGGGTCTATACTCCTCTTTCCTGTCTTCTGTAAAGCTATTGAAGTTGACATCTCTTTTTTTAAATGCTTCTGGATGATATGCCTTAGTTCTTTTTTTATTTCACTTGTTTTGGTTGTTATATATTCTGTACCATCCTGTGTGACCTTAACTCTGTCTAGCACAATTTTGCTTCTTATTTTGTTTGTTAGGGAGCTTACTATTCTTTTCTGATTGAATTTTAGGTCATTGCATCATTGTTCCAAAGCAACCTTGATTGCATCTCTTATTTTTTTGACTTTAATCTTTTGACTGATAAATTTCAATCCCTCTATTGCATCCTGGATATCTTTTTTCAATAATGATCAGGGCATATTGGAGATGCTATGTTGGATACAATGGTTTTTGATTTGATGGTTAGGACTATATGTTACATTGTGTTTCTTTATTGCCAGGCTGAGGGTCTATAGTTTGGCTATTTCTCTTGATGCTTTAGTTTTCTTGAAGAGCTCTTTTAGCCATAGGGCTTTTCTATATATAATGAACTCTGAACTATGTCTATATTCAGGTTTTTATTTATATATAATTGGTTTCTTGGTTGCAAGCTTGTTAAATGCTGCTTTACAGATTTGTTCTTTGAAGGTTTTTCAGATCTTGTTGGCTTGGTTTTTCCTTTCATTTTTATTGGATTTTTCTATAAGTAGGGATTCCAATATTGTCTTGAACTTGTGATCTAAGTTTTTATGAAAGGTTTGCCATTGTTCTGGAGATGTTTCCTTAATATTTATTCTTTTTAATTGTTGTTTAGGAGACTTTATGGTATTACTTTGTGTAAAGAGATTATTGTTATGTAATGTTATGGAAATAATGGTGTGGTTGCTTCTTGTGACTTCTTTTATCTCTTCATTATCAAATTGTAGTATTGAATATCTTGATAAGCTTTGTGATATTCAAATATAGTCAATTCTATTACTGCTTGTTGTATCCCATATTGTGGAAGTCTTGTTTTTTTCTTCACATATGGCTTGTGTATCTACAAACTCCCATTCATCAAGAAAATCAAACAATGGGATTTCAGGACATCAAGAGGATTTAAATTTTGCTTTGAAAGATAAGGTTCTATCTTCCAATGGGTTGTAAGCAGCATTAAAGTCTTCCATTATAATTATGGGAAAGTCTTTTCTATGTTTTGTTTTGCTAAGGCTGGTTATTTTCTCCTGTACTTTTTTGCACCTTTGCTTATCTAATAGAATATAGACCTGTATAATACAGATCTTTTTCTTTTCCATCAGCAAGTTGGCAGCTATAATGTATTCATCTTCTTCTTCAATTGATATTACATTTTTCTCTAGGCCTCTTCTAATAAGGAGGCTAACTCCTGCTCCAAAGGGTATGTCAGGATTGGTACTATAGAAGTGTTTGTAGGCTCTTTGTTTATCGAAAGCCCATTTGGCATTAGTTTGGATAAGTTTTATTTCACATAAACCCATTAAATCTATTACTTGTTCTATAATTTCTTCAATTAGACTTCTTTGATTCGTCTTATTTGTAATGCCTCTGACATTGTATGTTCTGATTCTAATTATCCTTTTTTGTATGTCTCTCATTTCTTCCAGTTCCTTTTCTATTATTATAGTTTTTCTTTTTTTGTTGAGGAAAGTATCACATTCCTTTTATAAGAATGTTGTTAGATCTAAATTATCATGTTGTTCTAATGAAACCTCTTTTTCTTGTATTTGTTCTCTGCTCTTGTTGTTAGTTGCTGTTGAGGATAAAGTGGGCATATTCATCTCTTGTCTCTTTGGGTTGCCTGTTGCACCATTTTAGGAACGATTGTTCCCTCTTCTATCTCTATTTATCTTATTTGGGGTTGTTTGTCCTTTAAGTCTATTTATTCTATTGCTTAGTTTTTACAGATTGCCCAAAATAAGCTGTAGAAGATCTTGGTTGCTTTCTATCTCTGATCTGGTATTCTTACTGCTAATATTCTGCTGGTGAGTCCTTCGTCTTCCTATTGACTCTCTATTACTACCTGTAATAGGATATATAGTTGTTCTATGATTCTCTTTCCTTACTCTATTATTATCTCTTTGTTTTGTTTGTCTTTGGTTTCTGGAGCATATAGATTTTATAGTGTAGGAATGGTGATAAAAGGAGGAAGAAAAGAATCTTGTGAGCTCATAACCTGATAGTGAATCTGAAGTTGAGTCATTATCTATATTGATTTTTTGAGATCTTTGATAACATGATTTCTTTTCTTCACTTATAGGACTAGTAGTTTCTCTATTGCTGGGATTCTTCATGCTTCAAGATAGTCTTAAACCTTGTAAGAATATATGTTGTTTGTATGTCTTGTTCCTATCCTCTCTTGTCACAAAATAGACAACTGTAAAGTTCTGTTTCTTTAATATGTAAGGATTTTTGAGAGTATAATATGATTTTGCCTGAGTACCATGTAGAGCTCTCACTATTAAGTTGATATATATTCTGTTTGTACCCAACAGTCTAACTAAGTTGATATTTCTCTCAATTAGGGTGGTATTCATCTCTTCATCAGTCAACTCTGATTTAGTGAAGATGACTCTGGATGTTTCAATACCTATAGGTGTTGTCATGCTTCTGCGAAATCCCATTTAATATGTTTATGAAGCTTGAAATAGGCCTTGGCCCTAGTCTTTGTCTTGGCCTTATAGATATGGATGTTTTGAACTATTCTATATTTTTTGAGATGTTTGGCTATATAACTTCTAGAAACCTTTTGATCTAAATCTATTAAACTGACGTGTTATATATCTGATCTATTTTTCCCTTTGAATTTCTGAAAGATTTTTCTGTTTTTTTCTCTTTTGATCATGTGGGTAGAACGTAGTGTATGAGAAGTTATTTGTTGGATAGTAAAATTATCCTCTTTATGGTTTATCTCTTCTATGCATTTTAGGACATTCTCTTCTTCTTGTACCCAAAAGGTTAATCATTCATTTCCATTGATAAATTCTTTCTTTAAGAGGTGTCTTTCTTTCTGTGGTAGTTTTAAGGTATTGCTTAGGTAGACCTTGACTACTTCTTCTATTTCTCCTGGAATATTGGTTGTTATGGCACTGAGTCTATATATTCTTTTTTTTTCTATAAAATATGGATTTGTTGATGGATGAAGTTCCAGTTTCTTGTATCATATAAGTTATAATCACTGATGTTGTTGCATTTTATTTTTTTCTTGAAGCCTTTGTATTTTGGCCTCTTCTTGTTCATAATCACTGGTCATTGTGATTTCATTATCCATCATTGACTCAGTATCTACTATATGTATTCTATGATCTCCATTGATTGACTTTTCGGCTCCTGTGAATCACTTGCATTCTTAATAATTTCAATGAATTTGTCTTCTATATAGGGCTATAGAAGATCTTCTTTATTTCCATTTCCTTGTTGCCAGAGATATAGAATATGTTGAGTAAGGATCCGTTCCTTATAGAATATTGTTTTGTCCATTCCTAGGATATTAGCAATAATACTATCTAGGATAGTAAAAGTCTCTGGTGCAAGAGTTGTTTCTTTTATTAAATATTCTTCTTTTTGCCTTATCAATTGTTGGGATGCCCATAGTTCTGAGGTTTTGTCATACTTTCTTGAAAGCTTAACTAAGGTATTCAAAATATCCTCCTCCCTTTTATTTACTATATAAAGAATACACTGTGTTCTATCCATGTTGGCTGTGTCATGTGCTTATTGGATGAGTCATGCTTCGTGGATTAATTCTGTTTATTTGTTTATTTATTCAAATAGTATTACTGGGGTTTCCTAATCTATCTGTTGTATTAGTAAATCAATTGTGGGGTAAATATAAGTTGCAGATTATTTATATGCTTATTTGTTGATTTCAGTAACATGTGTACTAGTTCTATTAAGAGATAAACCAGATATGAAGAACGTGTTTTGTGATTAGCTAGAACATGTATTGAGCTTGTTTATCTGTTTAGAGATACATTATGTAATCTATTGTTATGTCTCTATTGTCTAAAGGAATGTGTTCTTGTTTGCATTATGTACTAGTTGTTTATGTGTTGCTGATGTGTTGTTAATGATAATCTCTAGCTGTTGCTCTTAGGTTCCTAATATCATCTTGGGTCTTGCAAATTTTGAATTTTGATTAGTTTACCGGTTGAGATTACTATACTGTCAGGTTCCTTCTAATGTATAGAAAGATGTAAATCTGCACTGACCTAGTTGAAATCTAAGGGAGTTGATGTTGAGTCCCTTGGCCTTACTGTGATTCAGATTTACTTTTGTTTTCCCTTTCCCTCAAAAGTTGATGAATAAAGTACTAATGTTGTTATGGTATACTCTTCTCCTGGCGACTTGTTTCTAGAGCTTTATATGTTGCTTCAAGTGGGATGATGTAGTTATATTTCTCTTTATTGTATTTGCTAAGCTTGGGTTGTATTATCCTTTTTCTCTAAACAATTATCAAAAAAGAAAATTTTTGGAAAATAGTGGATCAGCAGAAAGAGTTTTTTTTTTTTAAAAAAAATTTTTATATTCTGATTTTCAACTTTCTATATTGTAAATATCCTTTCTTTTAAATAAATAAAAAAGAAATAAAAATTACTTGAATTAAGAAAGAATTTAATGGTTTATACTATATGATCTTTCAGTATTTCTTAAGATTTAGGATTTTAAATTTTATCATTAAATGATTTATTACAATTAAATTAACATGACTTGGTTTTGTTTTTATTATATAAATTTAAATGATATTTATCTATATTTATAAGATCTTTCTATTCTAACTCACTTATTATTGAAGTCAATAACTATTCTCTAGATATAATATAAAGAAATAATTTATTATTATTATATTTGATTTAATAATAATTCAATATTAAATTATTAAAACATTAATATAATTCAAAATATTTGATACTATAAAATTATCATATAAATAAATTTTAAATTTAATACTTTCATTTAAAAAATTAAATATAATAATTTATTGTCTAATTTAATATTAAAAAATTTTTAAATAAAATTATAATTATAATAATATAAATAAATCAAATAAATTTAAAGGATTTTATTAATATATTAAAAGTAAACAAAAAAAAAAAAAAAACTCTTTCTACTAATCCTCTGATCATACATAAAAAAAGATGTTCGCAAAAAGTTTTTTGCTTCTTTGTTAAAAAAGACTTTAATACTTCCCTTAAAACATCTTGAAAAGTAACTTCAAAAGTTATCTCTACTCTTCTTTACTTGTTTACAATCCTTTTTGATCAAAAACTTGACTTCTGATAATTAAGAACTAATCAATTAATACCTTTAATATCAACAGTGAGAAAGTCCTTTCCAAAAAAAAACCAATAATGAAGTACATGAAGGTCTTCTTCACCTTTGAAGTAAGAAATATATAGAAGTTTTTGATGACAAAAGGGCTTATTTTTCTCCTTCCAGTCACTGTTGAGTCTTTTAAAGCTATTGCTTTCATAGTTTTCTGGAGAATTTTACCTACTTCAGTTTAATCTTAAATTTTGAGTAATACAAATTCTTACCAAAAGTGATTGGCTAACACAAAATACATCAGAATCAAGAAAAGTAAACAAGCTCTTATTGATCATACTCACGTGTTCTGATCATATTATAAGTAATGTAAAAAAGAAAGTTTTAGAAGAAGTTTCTCTCCAACTACATATATTTAACTCCAGAAAATAGTTATGACATCAAAAGATAGGGTAAATCAGCACAAAAAATTTTATCTCTTCTCTAAGTTCCTCAAGTGATAAAAATACTTCTTAAAGTGAAGGCTGATGTCTTTTAGTTTTTCTTGGACTATCCCAATCTGATGTATGCTTAAATAAAGACTTATTCGATATTACAGGTAGTAACAAAGAAGACTCCTTCTAAGGTTCAAATTAAGCAAAGAAGAATATTTCAATTAGGCAAGACTGCTTTTGAAAAGAGACTATGAAATGGAAAAGAATCTTTTGAAAGGCTTTGAATTATTTTGCATTTTTTTTTTTTCCCAGTTCAACTTTAACAATTCATTATTTTTTAGGATAATTGATAGTAACAAACTGTTGGTAATGACTCTGGTTGACTTAGAGACACTATACTAAGCTATTAGAAGAGTATAATATTGTTCTCTAAATCTGACTTAAAGTATTTAGTTGAAACTTAGTTTTGTTTAGTCCAAACTAGTTAGTAGACTCCTTATATTTTTTAAGTAGTATAGTCCTTTAACTAATAATATATAAAGATAAGTTGATTATTTGTAAAAAAGTCTACAAATTATTTTGGTATTTTTTTAAGTATCTTAATAAAAGCAAGCCATTTTAATATGATTATAGGTTAAAAAATTTAAAATTAAAATTAAAATTAAACAAAAAATTATTTAATATTTATAATAAAACAATTTAACCATAAAATAATAATTTTTTTTTTTTTTTTTTTTTGCCCTCTGTCAGGCTAGTTACGTATGCTTTATTAAACATTTGTAAGCTGTACATATAATATGAGATGCTAAAGCTAATTCTTTAACT
>CAJVPT010000615.1:0-27543 GCA_910592055.1 Acaulospora colombiana | reverse complement strand
ACAAATCACTCCCAAAGTTGCACTTAGAGTTTGATAATAAACTAAGACGAGTGAGTTAGTTAGCGTTCTAGCTTTAGCAACACTGTAAATAGTATAGCCTACATTATGTTTAATAAAGCACACATAACTAACCTGACAGCGGGTTATAATTAAAAAAAAAAAAAGACAATTTATTAATTAGAAAAACAAGATCAAGATATTATATAATAACAAGCTCATCTTTAATATACCATTACTTAATGGATTTATTATTATACATAAGAACCTTAAGTCAGATTTTGGGAACAATATTATATCTCCTAATAAGATTGAATTAATTTCTATTTCTCAGTATTATAACCAACAGTTTATTATTATTGATTGATCCAAAAGTCAATAAATTGATAAATTAAGGGGAAGGAAAAAACAAAAAGAAAAAAAAGACAATTCAATATTCTATTAAAAAAATCCAAAAATAAAGTTATTATTTTCTTAAAAGATTGCCTTAGCAAACTTAGCATAAAGTATTCTAAAATATTTTTTAGTTTTATTTTATTATATGTAATTATTATTTTTGAAGAATACCAGAGTTTTGTTTAAGATAATATAGCTTAATAGTTTAGCAAAACTAATAGTATAATAATTATTATAATTTCTATTATTTATATTTTTAAATATTATAAAATTTGAAACAATCAGATTCTTAAAAATTTCTTTTTTTGGAAGCTTTTAAGATAAAAGGCAAAGAAAGATAACAAGTTACAACAGAAGCCTTAGAGCTTTTAACAACCCTTATACAACTACAAAGTGTACCTTAAGATACTATAAAAAAGCTGGCAAAGAACTGGGATTGGCCAGAACTTAACCATATACGAAGAAACCTATCATGACAGCAGCCAAGATGCTCACACAATCAATGGCAACCATTAGTCCCAACAACAACCAACAATTTAACAACAACACAACCAAAAAAACTACACAAAAAAATAAATAACAAGAAATAGAACATTTATCACAATGAAGCTAGGAATCAGAGGCATCAACTTTTTCATGAAGTGACATAGTAGAAATATAACTCAACACAACCAATAAACAAAAAGAACAACAAGAATATAGGATAGAAAAATCACCACCTAGAAATCACAAACAGCTTGAAATAACAGTCTAGATAAAGAGATGGAAACTGAAGATAAAAGCAACACAGAATAAAAATGTGTTATCATTTTCAAAGGCAAAAACAGAGAAATCGACAATACACAAGACAGACCAAGATCTAAATCACCATTTGACACAAAAAATTGATATGGATAAGAATATTAAAAGGTTGGCATCCCAGTAAAACTAGTCAAAGGAAAAAATAATACATCAAAAACTAGAGCATATTATCCTAGTCCTCAACTCCCTGAAGGACTTCTGCCAGTATATAGCAAGAGAAAAAAGAAGACATGCAAATTATTGATATCTTTGCAGATCAACATGCAACAGAATACACAACAACTATAGAGCTTCCAGAATAGACAATAACAGGCTGATGTATATAGAAACTGGATGCCAAGAAATCAATAAAAGAAACTCCATAGTAGTATAGAACATCCCACTAAACTCAAGACTCATAGAAGTTAAACAAGCCTTTGTCAAACATTGTCAAATTCAAGGCATCACAATGAGAACCCAAAATTTGTGACAATGTATCACAATCACTTTCAAAGATCAAGAATCCAAATACAAACTAGTAGATATTAGAAGAATCCTAATTAAAGAAGACTTAGTAAAAATCAATAATGTAGAATGAACACTTCAACAAATAAAACAAAGATATAAAATCACAACAAAACTTACAAACCTTCCCCCTAACATATTAGCATGGAATATCAAAAATATTCTCACACAATGCAAGGAATGTACATGCTACATTCCAAGGGCAGCAAATAGGGATTACTAACCTAAGAGATTTATAGTCATTAGCTTTGAAATAAAAGAAGATTTTCTAGCAGCAGCACAATTACAATACTAACAAAAAGAAAAATACGCTTATTTATCCCAATCTCAACAAAATTATATGCAATATGTGACATAACTTCCCACCTAGCCAAAAACTGTCCTATTAAGGAGAGGTGCCTCCAATAGGATATCTATAACAAAAACTAGATAACTAAATTCAGAGACCTTTACAACAAGTTTAGATCAAAAAAAAACTTCAACATTTCATAATATCAACAAATCAAAAACATCTAAAATATCAAAAGCAGAAACATATGCAACAATAGTTTCTCGAAAAACCAAACCAAAGCAGGAGAACTCAACAACCCTCAAAGACATCAGTGATATTCTCAGAGAAATTCAGCATCAACTAAATACTATCAAACACTAAGTAGCAAAACTGGACAAACATATTATTAATCTGAAATACTATAATGAAAAATACTATGATAAAGAATACTATAAATTAATAGATAGTGAACAAACACCAGTATTACAAGATTCAACACTCATATCACAATCCAACAGAACACAATTCATACTGGAAGACAGCTTTAAAGACC
Organism: Acaulospora colombiana; assembly: GCA_910592055.1. NCBI lineage: Eukaryota > Fungi > Glomeromycota > Glomeromycetes > Diversisporales > Acaulosporaceae > Acaulospora > Acaulospora colombiana. The sequence goes on along the minus strand of CAJVPT010000615.1, from coordinate 25,021 downwards.
TTAGAAATACACAAACACAACTTTTCTTCTCCATCGATAGGATTCAAGACAAAATAAACCAAATCTTTACCATAATAGACACTCTAGCTCTAATCTCAACCAAAACTAACACTGACAATCAATAACTATGAAAAACACACATAGCAATTCCAACAATAATAATGAATATCTGAATAAAAATATGACAGACAACTATCAAATTAATAATCCCAACAATACTATCCAAAACACAACAAACCAAAACAAACCCATCATAATTGGACTCAGACTTCATAACAGGTGAAAACATCAAAACACCACCACTAAAATCCTATGATAAATCCAAATCACCAAAAGAAAAACCAGTTACATCAATAGACAATACTATCATATTAAATAAACAACAATACAAACTTAATCAAAACTACAAAATTATAAACAAATCTAGAAAATCATCATAACAAATATTAGGGGCCTCAAATCAAATCCAGAAAAACTTCTCCTTTGAATAGAATGGATCAACAATCACAAAACAAGCATTCATGTACTCACAGAAACAAACCTCAATATCACTTAAGGAAACTTTATCCAATTTCACAGCTATCAAACTATATGGAACAATATAAATAACCAAACCAAAAGGTTTGGAGTAGTGCTGCTAATTAAAAAAAACCTTTTCAAACATATTAACAAAAAACAAATAAGGAAGGACAGGATTATTACAATAGATTTACTATTCAAATTCAAATATAAATTCAGAATTATCACTATTTGCCTCCCTATTCAAATCCACTAGTCAAATTAAGATTGTATCAAAGAAACTCTCAAACATATCAATGAAGCAAAAGCCTCAAACAGTCAAATGATAATACTAGGAGACCTTAACTTAGTTTCCAACTCTAGCATAGATATTTCCAACTCAAAGTTTTCAAAAACAAAGCAACACCTCCCAATAGGAAAGCTTATTCAATAGTTATCAAACAATCAATTCATAGATACTTTTCACAAAATCAACCCATATAGCACCTGACATACATAGAGCAAAACAGAAGATACAATCGTAAAATAGATCAAATATGGATCTCTTCATCACTATTTTGGCTCCTTTTAGATGTACAAATACAAGAAATCGACAAATATGTGATGGAAACTGACCATAACACAACACACTGTAATATACAACATTGGAATACAGACCCTTCAGTACTGAACAGATACAGATCACAACCCAATATTAGATACAATTGACAGGATACACCTCAAGAGAAATGGAAAACCTTTACAGAATATATACAATCTAAACTCCAACAACTATAGAATGAACTTAATACCTCACCAGACAAAGCGAATAAAAAATAGAACCTTCTAAGAGAGACAATTCTACAAAGCGCAGCTCTCTACATAAAAAAATACAAAGAAAAAAAGAGATTACTAAAACCATACAGTTCTTTTACTAATGTCCTGTATAAGCTATCAAAAATTCAATCACTGGGCAAACAACTTCTTAACAACAACTCATTACCAAACCACATTCTTAAAAAAATCAAGTTCATATCAAACAAACTAGCCAACAAATACTCTATTATTATAGACATACCAGAGGAGTCCTCCTATCCATCAAATATCGCAGAATAGATCAAATCTATCAAAAATACAAGAGTCACATATAAAGCAACATTTAACAAACTGTGCAGGAACAGATAAACAAAAGTTATAAATGAACAACTATTAAGAAGACAATTATACTTCAATACTAATAAAAAACAAATAATTAGAAACCTACTAGATAACCCAAAAAGATACATCATACTAGATAAGTTAATCATCAACAAACCAGAAGAAACAATTATCACAAACCCAGAAAAAATCAAAGAAGCAGTTAGGACATACTACTAATCCTGGATCAGCAAGAGCAATACCAAAATGATTCAATATACAATATGGAAGAAAGAATATAAACCAATGTGACAAGTGAATGAGAACTGGTATATCAATGCAACCAACACTATCACAGTAGAAGAAATTCAAGAGGTACTTAGGAAATACTTCAACAAATCAGCATCAGGACCACTGGAAATCTCCTATATTGCATTGAAAAAACTTACCAAAGAGACAATCAACCATATTGCAGATCTCTACAATAATGTCTTACAAATAGGCAAAGTACCAAATGAGTGGAGTCAGAGTAGTATATACTCTATTCCTAAATCAAAACCATGGAAAAATGACATCAACATAACATGACCAATCATACTTCTTGAAACAACAAGGAAGATATTCACAAAAATCATTGACAACAGACTAGTCAAAATCTTCACCACTTATTAAATTCTATTCGAACACAATTAGGCAACCTTTTCAAGCTGCAGTACACAAGAACCTATTCACATCATTAGAGCAATCCAGAATGATGCAAAATAACATGGCAACAAAGTATGGATTCTAAGTCTAGATATGGCAAAAGCCTTTGACTCAGTAAATATTCAAAGACACAAACTAGTACTGCAATGAATCAAATGCTTAAACACTATTATTAAAATCATTACAAACATCTGTTACAATAGACAAAATCATGTCATTATAACATTCGAATCATCACTACAATATACAGTAGAAGATGGAATTAACTGAAGAGACACTATATCACCTCTACTCTGAAGAATCTTTTATGACCCGCTCATATCTCTGATCTCAAAAACATATAAAGGATATACCCTCACAACAAAAAAATGGAAGAAACCCATAGCACTACCAACTATTTTAACCCAAAACATAGTATTTATGAATAATACCACCTTAATAGCAAGCAGTCAAAATAGACTACAAAAAATAAGTGACATTTGCTCAAACTTTTTCACAACAAACAATATTTATATCAATACATCCAAATCAAATTTACTAGTTCTTAACTCTGTATACAACTCAAACAATCAGATCTCAATTCATGAACAACCAATAACAATGCTTCCTCCAAACCAAGCAGCTAGAATTCTAGGAATCTATTTAGAAGTCAAAGGCTCAAAAACATATCAATAGCACTTGGTAAAAGAAAAAACACTAAAATATACCAACACGATCAGATGGAAATAACAACAAACAAACAAATTAGATATCTATACAATCAAGTCTGGACACCAATAATAACATATCTTCTATTAGATATGATTCTCACAGAATCAAACCACAATAAAATCATGAGTATATTCAATCCTATTTACAAACATAAACTCAATCTGGCAAAAACAACACCTAACACAATCCTATACAATCCACTGGAATATGGATTTTTTCATCTCTGGGATAGACAACTACTTCTCCATGCCAATAATTGGTATAAAAGAATAAATAGACAAGATATCATAGAAAGAATCACAAACATACACCTATAAGAAGTTCAAAACAGATGATGATCAACTAAATTCATAACAGCCACACAATTTATAGACACATTCTTATCTCAAGAACATGACTTTATACATTATTTTCTCTTTCTTCTCAGACAACATGAATACACAGGAATAATACAAAACCTTCAGATTATAAAAAAACCAGAACCAACCATCAAAGAAATAATAGAACCATCATGGTATAAGAAATACTGAATACTTGCAACAAATCAAATGCTTTTCCTGAACCAAATCACAAACTATATAGGATCCAGACTGGCAGTATAGATAGAAATAATAATGGCAAACAAGAAACCAAATAGAAAAACATCCAATTAGTTCAAAGAAATCTAACAAAATCAAAAAATCCTAACCTTAATCGAAAACAGTCAAACATACATACAAATCACAAAAATTAACTACAAACTAGAAATAAAAATACCTAACCAAGAAATCAAATAGACACTATCACAAGGTATTAATACAAGTGTTATAGGTAGAAAGCATGCCATTCAACAAAACATAGTCAAGTTACAATATTATATTAGAGCTAACAACAACTGTTCCCTCTTAAAAGAATGCAACAGGTGCACATTGAATACCTCAGGAAAACAAGGAGAATGTATTTTTTACAAGAAAAAAAACAGCTTAATCAGTATTACAGTTCATAAAAGCAAAACGAGCTCAAGAAACTCACTATCCAAAAAACTTTGACAAAGAAGCAGAACATTACTTGATAGTCTTAATAATATTCTTGCAGACAAATTCTCACACCCTAACCTTTTTTCACCACCAATTATCCTGAATAATTAAATAACAATTAACAAATTTATTATCAAAAGTTACCTAAAGACAACAGAGCGAATGATCAAGGAATTGGTATCAATACATCACAAAACAAAAAAACTTTATGAAATTACAGTCTATACAAATAGATATCTTGACTCAAACCAAAAAATAGGATTCAGATAATATATTATCCAAAAACCAAACATCAGTTTTCAAGGAAAAATAAGCAAGTTTCCATTCTTCACAAGAGCAGAACTCACAGAATACTTACCTTACTTATAATAGCACCTGCCAACTGCAAAATTATCATCTATAGTGATAGCTAGGCAGCCCTAGAAGCAATCAACAAAGCACAAACAAATCCAGCCAACTTGAGACTACTGAAAAACAACAACTTAATCAACTCTATTATGCATATTATAAAAAACCAAAAACTCTCTATAATCTGAAAAAAAATTAAAGCTCATAGTAATGACAAATATAATGATAGAGCAGACCTTCTAGCAAAAGAAGCAACCCTATCAGAAAAGGCATCTGAGATTGAATGCATACCAACCAGAAGTAATATAGTGAATTGGGCACAAGACTAGAATGGATAAACTTTTTTTTTTTTTTTTTTTTTTTAAGCTGGCAAAGTCATGCCATGTAGTTTTTATTTAATCAAAAATTACTTTTCCTATATACACAAATTGAATTGTGAGAAAATACATTTAGATAGAGAAAAAACTAATGACTCAGTATCTGAAAGAACCCAGCAACTTGCTACAGTCCATTGAATAATGAATGTTAGCATGTCATGACTTTACTAACAATGAATTTTATAGGAAAAATTAAGTTTGGTATATATCTGTTTTAAAGTATATTTCTTATACTATGGTTGGTTAGGTCTATATAAAGATATCTCTAATCATAAGAAAGGTTTTTGCTCTCTTGTGCTATGTTTTTTTGCTCTTTTACCTTGCAATTCTTTGCCTTTTTTCTCTTTTCTCTCCTAGTGATTCACTGCGATTTTTCCTACTCTATTACTAGCTCATATCTTAATTTCCATATCTTTCATTTCTCTTGCCAGAACTGTGTTGCAGCTATTTTCAATGCTGTCTTGGCAGCCTTCTCATCTCCTATAATTTTCTCTGCTGTCTTCCTTATCTTGTATATAATAACTCTCTGATGATATCAGTCCATCTCACTTCATCAGCTCTGTTTGTTTTTTCTGTTGTGGTTATTGCTTTGAATAGCCATTTCTATCTGTCTTTTATATTTTTGTTTGCTTCTTGCTATTTGCTCTGGCTGCACATTTCTCTGTGAGAAAATTTGTAAATCTTTCTCTTAGTCTTGTTTTATTTAATTCATATATAAATGGATGGCTGTCTTTTTCCTCCAACTTCTTACAGATTATACATGTTTAATTCCTGTACAGGTTTGACTTTCTTGTATTCATATTTATCATGGTTGGATACTCATTCAGCCATGTCTTCTATCTAAAGGTTATATCTCTGTAGTCCTCTGGGTCTATTTGGGAGGATGTTACTTTTGATAGTGTCATTGTCTGCTATGTTATGTTTCAATCAATCTCTTTGGTTTTCCGAATTGTGAACCAGTCCTGGTTCTATTACAGGGTTCTCCATTTGCTTGCCATTTGGTCTTAAGCAGAGTTCTCTCAAGTGTTTTAATAGAAAATCTATAAAGGACTAGTTTTATTTTAGCATTATTTGACTACTGGTGGTGTGTTCTTCTTGGATCTTTATTATATCTTTATATTTGTCAACTAGTGTAGTTGTCATTGGTTTATCTGCTAGCTCATTTCCTTTGATGTCTGAGTGACTCTTAACTTTGATCCATATAACTGTTATGTTCTGCATTATTATTATCTTATGTAAAGTGCTTACCAGAATTTTGTTTGGTCTTTTATTTCTTCTTGTCTCTTTTGTATAACAGTTTTCTTCTTTCTTAATTGTATTGATTGAGCTTTGACTGTCTGTTATTATGTTTATCTTTTTGTTTGCACTTATTGTACAGATTGCTGTAAGGATCGCTGTCAGTTCAGCTCTTGTAGAGAATAGAGTATCTTGAGTTTCCACTTGAAAGATATTAATCTCTATACCATTTTTAGTTTGGATGATCCAGCCCATCCCCATTCTACTATTTGTGAGTTATCTTGTAAATGAACCATCTGTATAAATGCTAAGGTTATTGTGCTCTGCTATTTCCTGCGTGATTTGTTGTAGTTTGTAGATTATTCTTTCTGAGTCTTTATTTTCCTCTGTATTAGGATTTTTGTTGTTGAGATTGAGTCCAGGTGTATTATTGGTGAGGATATCAGTGTGCTACTTATATCTATCACTCTTAAGGCAAACTCTATTCCTTGTGGAAAGAACTGTAGTCTATTTATCAAGAGTTGTCTGCTGAATGTTTCTTGTTGTCCAGAGTGATATCCTATAGTGCTCTTCTTCACTTTGATGTTTATTGCTGTGCTATCAGTTGGTGTATTATGCATTGCTATTAATCCTAATACTTGTTGCTGAGCTTTGGGTTGTTTAAGGGGTACCTTTTGCACTTGAAAACTAGAGATATCTAGTTGTTACTAACCATATGGTTGGCTATTACAACTTGATTATTCAGTATTCTCTTTTTTCTTGTAATTACGGTCTTCCCATCTCTTTTTGTTACTAACCACTTAATCATTGACTGTTGTTGTGGAGGAAGCACTGGTGTGTTTGAACGAAAGCTATTTATCTCTGAGCTGTGATTACTGTTATGTTTTCTAGCTGAATTTGCTTTCTTCTTGTATCTGTTTGTGAATTGCTTGTATTGGTCAAATTTCTTTTAAGTCCCTATACTATCATAGGGGTTCTGCCCTGTTTGCCTAGTTTTGCCCATACCTGTTGCCTAGTTTTGCCTGCACCTGTTGCCATATAAGGAATCTTGTTTTGTTATCATTAACGTTGGTCCAGAAAGAGGATTCCCATGCATTTGAGGTGCTTCCTGTATTTATGTACCAGTTTTCCTATACTATTTCTTTAATTAATTTGCCCTTGTTCACAACAGGTCTCCCTGCCCAAATGTATACTGCTGGGATGAAAATAATCCCTTGTACCTTTAACATGCTTAAGATTTTATTTGTTAAGTTCTTTTTCCTTTTTGTCTGTAAGGAAAGTTTGTTCTTCAGAATTGATATGCTGACCCATTATTCATTCTGGAGTTGTTGAAGTCTAATCTGTGCAGTAATACCACTTAGGTTATAGCTGTTCAGTCTGTGCAGCAGATTTTTTTTATGCATAAGAATTTGCATATCCCATAGATTGAAGAGTTTGTATCTAAGATCCATATGCATTATGCAGTTCGGAGTTGTTAATAATAGATCAGCTTTATATTTGAATACCCTGTTTATCTTGCTACTTATTTTAGTACACTTTTCTTCAGACAAGAATAAGTTATTTAGTAGATATTCTATTACTGGGTAGAGGGTATAGTTTATAATATAGCATGCTTGTTTGTCTGTAATCTTTTTTGATGCTAGGATTCTAATGGTGATATCCACTTTCTCTCTAATAATGTTCTTTTGACAAGTCTTTTTCCCATCTTCTAATATTTATACTCCTAGGATTCTTGTTGCCTCATTGTGTTATAGAGGATGTATTTGGTCTCTATTTAACTTGATGCTATCTGTTTTGCTTTCTCTATCAGTATTTATACAGATTAGTGATAACTTGTCACTATTAACTTGGATGTCATTTATTCAGAGAAACTCTAATGCTTTATCTATTATATATTGCATTTCAGTTTGGGAACTTGCAAACATGTTATTTTATCCATATATGCTGTTGCTGTGATCTTGGCTGTCTTTTTAATCTTCGTGCTTATCTCTCTTGTGCTTGGTGCTATTAAGTCAATAATAACTTCCATTTTCATTTTGTATCCTTTGTGCTTGTCCTTGATTTTCTATAGTAGTGGGTTGTAAAAGATTCTTCATAGCAGCAGTGATATAGTATTCCTTGGTTGATTTCATTGTGGATAGAGTATTCTTTTGTGAGGCCATATGTTGTTATAACCCTGTTACTTCTGCCCTCTAGTATATTGTTCATGATCTTGATTATGTATTCTGGTAGGCATATTCTTCTAAGGGCTCAGATCATTATCTGTTTGTTGATAGAATCATATTATTTACTGATATCTTGACTGAAAATTCATGCCTTCTTCTTTTATTCTCTGGCCTCCTCTATAATATTGTTTAAAATATGAATTGATTCCTATGTACTTCCTTCTAACAGTCCAGTCCAGTTGTTCTCAAATAGTATTTTCAGTTTTATACGCACTTCTGCTATTCTTGTTGTGAGAATTCCCATGAAAATATTTCTGGCTATTTCTAGTGGCTGATAGAATATGTAATATTTATATCTTCTAACCAGTCTTTGGGTTTTGGGATTGGATATACATTCCCCTTTTTTCAGTTACTTGGAATCTCTCCTGTTCTCAGGATTTGATTGAAGAGGGATTCCAGGACCTGCAGTCTTTTCTCTCCCAAATTTTTAAACATGGTATATAGTATTTCAGAAGGTCCTGGTGCACTTGTCATCTTCTTTTTGTGAATCGCATCTTTAATTTCTATTATTATGATAGAGTTTGCTATTTCTGTGTACCAATTTGCTCGAATGCTTTGTTTTGGTTTGTATTGTTTCTTCCAATGTGGAAAGTCTTCTATGTTCAGGATTTGTCTTGATCTTGTCCATTGTTGAAAATGGTTCCTGATTTTGTCTTTGATCTTCTTTGGCTTGGTTATGATTTTGATCTCATCCTACTCTATGTGTTCTACTAATTTCCTAGTATCTATGAATCTAGCCTGTTTTTCTAGAATACTGTTTATCATTTTCTTGGAATTCTCTTCTAAATATGTATACCTTCACTCTGTGTATCTTTGAATTGTTTTTGATTTGATCTTTGCCACCTCTGTCTTTGCTATCTTGCTTTCTAAATCCTAGATTTCTTTGATTTCTAGTAGCACCTATGCATTCCTTCTCTGTTGCATGTTGTATCTTTCATACTGAACGGTGGTTCGTTGAGAATTATAAATGGTACATTAACTTTCTTGATCATATTCCTTATTTGTATTTCTTCTGTTTGTGACTATGACTTTGGGTCCATGAGCCATGCCTGACATCTCCTGTATACTTTACTAATTTGGAGTGGTCGTTGCATCAACTTCTTGTATTTTGATTTATGGATAGTACCAATATTCTTTCTTGGTCTTCTCTTTTTAAGTATAGCTTTGTTGTTACCAATATTGCTTCCTTGAGTTGTTTCCAGATTTCCTCTGCTATTGCTAGGTTGTCTTTTATTATCTTACTTGATGAATTTTCCATTTTCTGTCTAAATTTAGCTCACTGTATTGGATTGGAATTAGTGAAATCGATTTTGTTCTGTTTAATGTTTTTTATGTTTGCTAGTTTTAACTAACTTCTATATAGTATATCTAGGGTGAATATCATCATCTTATGATCACTGTTTATAATAGTTTTTGTTGTTATGTGTTCTGCACTCAAAGTACATTGAGCAAGTGTGTTCGATCTCTATATATAATCCAATCTGCTCCCATAGCTTGATTTGGGTCATATATACATATAGCTTCTTTTGGTTAAGTGAAGTTGTCTATATATATCTACTAAATAAAATGCCAGCAAGGTATTGATCATGTGGTTGGGTCTGCTTGCTCTATATTTTCCTAGAGTGCGGTCCAGTTGATGGTCTGTTGTTTTGTTCAAATCATCTATGACTATAATAAACATATTTTTACTTTTTGCACAGATCTTGGATTTGAGTTAGTGATGTAGTTTGGTTCTCACTTTTCTTTTGGTCACATCTATTGAATTGTAAATTGTTATAACTCTATATTTTATCTTTCTCTTGAATACCATGTCAACTAGTAAGCCATGATTGATGTGTTCTTCTATTTTGTATACTTGTGTTGCCATACTTTTCTTACAATAATACCTACTCCTGTTCTATATGTTTGCCATATTTGTTTTGATAGCCATATTTAATATTCTCTTTCTTCATCTCGCCAAGATGTGTTTTCTGCTAGCCATGCTTTTGTTATTTTTAAAATGTCTATTTCCTTTTCCTTGCCGTATTCTAATAATGATAATCTCTTGACCTCAATATTGATTCCTCTTATGTTTAAAGTACCTATCCTCCATTTTTCGTATATGGTTTTCTTATTATTATCTCTTTCTGCTTGCTTGACCTTAGCCTCTAATTTTTTGGAACTACTAATCATAGTTGTTTTGGTGGAAGAAGAGAACCAGGTTTGTTGTATCTATACTTTCTAATGATGATTCCAGACAATCCAACATTTCTTTTATGGTCGTTACCATTGTTGATTCAATCTGATTGATTCTTTCATTGATTAATGATTGCTATTATCTGATATCCATTCTTTTGGGTGATGGAATTCTGAAATTTGAGTTTTTCGAAGATGTCTCTAGTTCTAGGTGGGAGTTTGTGATTGCTGGTCCTTTGGCTTTGATATGTGGACCTGCTTCTATTGCTGTTACTCTTCTATCTAGCATGTAGGCCTGGTGTTTAACAGTCTTCCTGTCTGCTTGTAGTTGTTTGAGTGCTTCCATTACTCTTTCCATTCTTACTGGTGGGATTTATGTATCCTTGATGACACTTGTATATGTTCATCTTGTGTGCAATGATTGGCAGTTTGTCTGTTTTCCTGCCTAATGATGGTGAATTCTTTTTGCATCATCGTTCTCAGTCTGGACTGTCCTAGTCTGTTTGTCCTGCTTTTTATATATGGGCCTTCTTTGCTGGTTGATATATTAGCTACTCTAGATTCTATAACAACTATAGGATCAAGTTCAGATTCTATAGATTTGAGCTGATCAATTTCCTTTTTTAAATCTTCTATTTCATTTTTTTGCTATTCTGATTCTTCGTAAAACTTGTTATTAATATATTCTATTAGATCTAATTATTTTATAAATTCAGTATTTTCTCTTTTTAGTGTTTCGACCCATACATGTAATTTTTTATTTTTTAAATAATTTATTTGATTAATAAAGGTAATTTTTAATAATTTGACAATAATTTAATTCTAACCTTTTTCAATATCCTCCCTGGTTTAAGTTTTGGATAGCAATTCAACTTTCAGCATTAATATTCGTACAACTTCTAATTCCAATATTTCAGGCAATACAATAGATAGCTTTTTCCTAAGCACTTCAATAGTTATGGTAGATATTAAAGATTTGACACTAGGTGTTACTGATTAAACTGTTGCTGCTTCTGATACAATTGATGTAAAGGAAGTTTGTAATGGCAGGGAAGGTTGTAAAGGCTGTGAAGGTAAAGGCAGTTATTCTCTGTAAAAAATGTATCCAGTTGGTTTTTTTTGTTCAGATATTTTGAGTATTAGAAAAAAAATTAAATTAAAGAGATATTTAAATAAAATTATTTGTATTGTTTTAATACAATTTGAGGTTGTATACAATATTATACTATTATTCATTATATTATATTACAATTCAAAATCACATAATATATTATACTATACATTATTTATCATATTATGCTTGTATTATATTACAATTTAAAGCTAATTACTAACAATCACAAATTTGCCACTTTATGTTACTATTTGCTAATTTTAAAAATGTCAAGAAAGCATTCAATTTCAGCTTTACTTAATAAAAGATTAAGAAAAAATCTCAAAAAAGTGAAAATTACTTGCACTACAGTAAATGCAATGAATCACTTATTGATCTAGAACAAAATTTTCATATAAATATCAAAAAACAAAAGGTGAACATTTGACAAATAAAGAATTCACATTTTGATACAGAACGAGAAATATTTTATCAAGTTAAATTATGTTATTAAGTAACAATCAACAAAATCTGAGATTGAATAATGCAAGTTTTGAAAATAATAAATCTGAAGTTGATAATAATGAAGAAATAGATGATATATTTGAAGATTATTTGGCATCAAAATATAAATTTTTATCAAATTCTAGCAAATTTTTGAATAGTTATTTTATGTAAATTTTGTTATAGATTATGAACTATAGAATTTGATTTAATTTATCAAATAGTGCAATAAATGTATTGATAAAATTTATAAAATTGATGCTAATTGAAATTGGTAGTGAAGAATTTGAGCTTTTTTGTGGGTCTTTGTATACTACCAACAATAAACTTGAATTATCAGATTAGTTCATTAGTTTTGTGATATATAAAGATGCCACAAATTATATAGATCGAATAATCTTGATTTTCAAAAAAACAATCAGTCATTTTTTATAAAGCATATTTATATTGAATTTCTTAATTCAACAATAAAATAAAGAAAAATTTGCAATTTTTTACTGTCTACACAATCAGAATTATTAAATGGAAATGTAATTAATCAGCCCAATTTAGTTTTTCCATTGTTATGGGTCACATGTGTAATACGATTTATGCATAACGGTCTAGAATCCAAAAAACTGAAAGTCTGGCATGAAAAATTGAGTGTTGCAAGATAAGAAATTATAGATAAGGCTCGGGTACTAATAAGAGAACTATGTGTATCTGAAAAAGTATGAAAAGTTTAGCAAAGCTTAGGATTAGTATAGCCAATTATAAAGTAGATGGCCCATTGTTAGTTAAAAAAGTATAAATAGCTTATCAATGTATGCCAAAAAGACAGAACTGAATGTATTAGAAAAAACAACTTTCATTGAGAATAGAGATAAGAGTTAAAAAAAAAAAACTATTTCCTGAAAAATTCCAAACCACAAAAATTTCCTTATTAGGCAAAAATACAAAAACTCGTCCCCAGCTATAAAGTAGCAACCCCAAGATGGCCTCTACTAGGCAAATGAGAAGTCTAGGGAGACAAACAATGCCTAAATACAACATTGACAAGATCAGTAGGAACAACGATAGAGTCCTGAAGGCCAAAGCAACAACACCAGCTTCCCAGCTCAGATACACCCTCCTTGGAACCAGAACGGCACTATCAAAAAAGACAGTGAACAAAGGAAAAGGATGAGATATCACAACTGAAAAACAGAAGAAATGGAGACTGAAGGAGTAGAACAGGTCACCGGAAAAGAGGACAAAGCTGACAAATAGACCTTGGAACCACCATCTCCAAAAAACCTTGCAAATAGAAGAACAAGCTCTCCCATCACAGTCCAGGACTCAAAAGAGAGAAGCGACCCAAATCAGAACCCAGAAGAAAGAAGAGACCCAAACCAGCAGCAAATAAAGAAGCAGACAAGCATGATCAATCAGCCCAGCTTTAGCCATGAAGACCGAGAAAGAGGGTCCAGAAAACAGAACAACCCAACAGATTTGAAACAGTAGCAAGAGACACTCATGCCCGGAAAAGCCTACATCGACTATGAACAAGTACCAGGACAAACTCCCTGGGAAAAAATAGAACTCATCAAGCAAAAAATGGAACATCTCCCCTCCCTGAAATACATAAGATTCGAATATCCAATTGGAAGGCCCCAGATCACTACCATTTTCAGCAACTATGAAGATGCACAAAGGGCATGTGAGATCAACATCACAGATAATGAAAATACCAAATTTAGGATGATTACACCATTAGGATCCCAAGAAAGCAACGCACGTACTATCCGAGTATGGAACATTCCCCTACATTTTACCAAAACTGACCTGGTGGAATTTTTCAACAAACAAATCAGCATTGACTACATAACTCTACGAATAGTAGGCCCATTTCAAACCGCGAACATTACCTTTTCAATATGTCAGACTATGTAGAAATTAGCCAGGACTGGGCTCTCACCAAATGATTCTACTCGTGCAGAATATTACCCTACTACAAAACACATGAGACCAAGGAACAAAGGGAGCACTACAGTGCTACACTTGCGAAGCTCCTACCAAACACAACAGCAACAGATTTGGCAGTTATTGTTATCAGCACAAGAGCGAAGACAGTATACATCCCTCAAGACAACAACAACCAGGTTAAAGATTTGCTATCTTCACCTTTCCGACCAGAGAAGCACTGGCAGAAGCTAAATAATCAGTCCCAATGATCAATGGAACTCAAACACAATGGGTCAGTCGTGAAACCAAACTGTGTCACACTTGTGGTTCACCTAAACACAACTATAACATATGCCCTGATCGAACAGAGACTTCCCTCCAAAGACAATGCAACAATAGGTTCAATAACCCGAGACTTCCTCCTCAACGTTGGGAAAAAATGAATAATAACCAGAGCGACAGGGAGTACAGAGCCAACCAGAATTCCCAGAGCTACGTGAATGTCCTCAAGTACAGACAGAACCCTAAAGCCAATTAACATGAAGATGATGTTTGGAGGATCTTGGCCACGATTCAAAGGGACATCAAGGAAATGAAAAGGGCCTTCCAAGACTTGAATGAGAGAGTTGATGCTTTAGAGCAAGAATGTGCCAACAGGTATCCCGAAAGCATTGACGAACTGATGGAAGAACTTGAAGAGAATACCACAGGCAGTGAAGAGTACATACAGAAACCAACACCACGATTCAGGACATCAGAAAAACCTAAGAAGCATACCAACAATAACTTAACAAAATGAGTACAACTATGGAAGAGGCAATTAATCTCTTCAGACTCTTGCAACAGACTGCTTCTCCCAGTTTCACATCCTTACAATAATATGATAGACACCAATCCAGGAGACTCCTTAAGGGGAGAAAACAGTAAAATAAACAACACGACGTTAAACATTTAACCTTTGAATAAACTGTCGATACAGAATACAGGCAATGCCCAAATTAAGGAGACTAATCACAAATACAAAAAACTGATAGTCAACCATCCAATTTGAACAATCGCAACAAACAATATAAGAGGGATGGTAGAGGAAAATAAATGCAAACTCTGGACAGAATACTTCACAGAGAAACAATGAGAAATCATCATAACCACTGAAACCAATGGAGACTCACATCAGACCAAATACTGGAAACAACAAGGATATCAGCTAACAACATCAGTAGATCCCAAGCGGAAGATAGGCCATGGAGTATGCATAGCGATACATGAAGACATTGCAATTAGAATATTCAGGAAACAAGAGATAGCAGGCAGGGCTATAGCAATAGACATGGCCTTCCCAGGAAAACACAAACTAAGGGTAATGGGAATATACCTGCCACCAGGACACAACAATAAAGAGGACAGAACAAGGATAGAACATGGCATACAACAATGGACCACACAAGCCATCAAGACAGGAATGCATATAATTATTGGAGGGGATTTCAACTCCACACCGAACCCCGCCATCGATAAACTTAGCAAATCAAAAAAGACGAATAATCACAGACCCGAATCTGATTTCTTGGAATGGCTCATAGTACAGAACTTTGAGGATATCTTCAGACTACACAACCCATCACAGACAGCATACACGTGGAACAATGGAAGAGGAGCATATAGCAGAATCGACCAAATCTGGTTTCGGCCCCAGAGCACATGGCACTAAAGAGATGCACAGATAGTAGACCACCCCGACCTCTTGCACAAGAGCGACCACAGAATAATGATAGCTAGAATGGAGACATGGCAAATAGATAGGCAAAAGTTACAAAGAATTCACATGCATAATCATCTTTATAACTGGTATAATACTGATAGCAAACAATGGGAAAAATTCAGCAACTCGGTGGAACAGGATCTACAGAGATGGGATCCTTAACAACAAGAGAATATTGACAACCTGTGGCATAGATTCAAACAGGCAATCCTATTAGCCGCAAACAACCACATAAAGAAATTGAAACTCCAAAAAAGAATCAGAAACATAGGAAAACCCCCAACAATCTACAAGAATATCATAGATGTTCAGAAACTAACAGAGATGTTACAGAGGCACATAGACATCCCCAACAAGCAGACAGAACTACTAATTAGGAAACAGATTCCCAAGATCAAGGAGAACTTCCCAGAACTAGCAGCAGAACTAGTGGCATGGCAAGTGCAGCACCCACACAAATACCAGGTTCACTGGAAAAAAGTGTGCAGAGAACACATAATACAATACAAGGTAGCAGCCAAAATAGTAACCAGTTTCAAGCGGAAGAAGAAAATGTGACAACACATAGAAAAAAACATCAATGGCTTTAAGACAATAAAAAAATGATGATAAATAGCATACTGAAAAGACCGAATAGATCAATAGTTATGGACAAACTTATTATGGAAGACGACGAACACATAGAGATAGTCACAGATCCAGAAGAGATCAAAAGGAGGGCCTCTAAACACTTCACAACCTGGACTCAGCACAGGAGGACCATTCCAATAACAAACTTTCCAAGATGGACAAGACAGTATGCACCAAAGGAAGGGATCCTAGACAGCTGGTATGACAAAATAACAGAGCAAGTCATACACAAACAATAATAAAGGTAATTAAAGACAGAAGCTCCAAATTAGTCCCAGGTCCAGACAACATACCATACTCAGTGTACAAACACCTGGGTCCCAAAGCTCTAGACTGGTTGACAAACTTCTTCAACAAAATCCTAACACAGGGAGAGACACCAAGAGAATGAAGCACAGGTCATGTATATCCCATACCAAAGCCCACAGACTGAAATAACAGGATCGGAGTTACTAGACCCATCACACTCCTAATCGTGGGAAGGAAAATCTTCACAAAGATTCTTAGCGACCGCCTTGCACAAATCTGCAAAGAACATAGCATACTCAGTGAACTAAACTGGGCAGCACTCCCCGGTAGCAGTACATAAGCTCCTATATACATCATCAACCTATGCATAGAACAAGTACACAAGAAGAAGAAGAAACTATGGATCCTAAGCCAGGATATGGTGAAAGCATATGATTCAGTCAATACAGAGATGCTGGAACAAGCCATGAAACGCATCAAAATACCACAGAAGGCAATAAACATCATACGGGCACTCCTGAGAGAAAGAGAAAACAAAGTTATAACCACACACGGTCTGAGCCCAAGCTACAAGGTACTGGATAGCATCGATCAAGGTGACACAATATCCCCTCTCCTATGGCGAATTTTTTACAACCTCCTACTGGCAGAAATACAGACATCAAGCAGAGATATAGATACCAGACCAGCTTCAAAGAACACATTGAGGAGCCATATAAGGGAAAACATTTGGACATTAAGGCTAGTGCATACATGGATGACACAACCTGGCTAGCAGAAAGTGTTAAGGAAATGCAAAGGACTCTAGACATAGCCACAGAATTCTATAACATTAATGACATTAACATCAATTCATTAAAATCACAACTGATTATCATCAACGGGTGGCCAGAAGACTTCGATCATAGCCTAACCCTCAAAGGAGGAGCCATCCAAGGAAGCAGACCAGGTATACCAATGAGAATGCTGGGTGTATGGCTAGACAGCTCTGGGAAGAAAGAGTATCAAAAGCAGCTTATCACAGAAAAAGTAAAGAAAACATGCAAACTGATAGGATGGAAGGCAACCACAGACAAACAGATGAGATACATCATAAATCATGTCCTTAAGCAAGTATAGAATACCTACTGAATGACATGATACTATCAGAAAGTACTTGCAACCATCACATGGGGAAAATCGCAACAAGATACAAGCATAAGTGTGGTCTAGCCCAAACATTTCTCAACACCCTACTATATAATCATGCTGAACACAACATAAATCATATCTGGGACAGACAAATGCAACTGCATGCAATAAACTGAACAGGAAGGATAGAGGACGAGGGAATGCTTGGGCAGATCTCCAGAATAGGTCTGCAAAACCTACAAAACCAGTTCTGGTCAACTAACGCAGTTACAACACATCTCACCCAACCCTTCCTCAAAGCAGGGCAAAACCTCAATCATGACACTCTATGGATTCTAAGAAAACACAGATTCCAATTTCATCTCAACGCCAGATTCATTATTCTTCAAAGAATAAGAAAGATAAATGATACAATCGAAGAAGTAATACCAGAACCCCTGTACTACCAATACAGACATCTTTTGCGAAGATATAACCTAATGTTCGTCGGACAAGTCATCAATTCTACAGGTACAAGAACACTACACTGGAGGGAAGAAGGGGCTATTAACAAAACAAGGAAAAGAGGCAGCCCAAAATGGTATGGAAATATATTAGCAGCTCTTACAAGTATAGCCAGAATACAAGATAGAATGAAAGATAGAACACAGAATCATCCAACCTTTGATCAAGGGAGACCGGTGACAAAGATCAATACCTATCAACCGCACTGGGGGGCCACGCTAAAACAAGGCAAAGTAACCATAGGGAAAAAGAAACGCAACGCTAGCCCCAATACAGTAGTTCTCACAAATTACACAAGAATAGAAAACCAATCCCCACTAGAAAAATGTAAAGGATGCAATTTGGATGAAGGACAGAACACACCATCAGAATCATGCAACTTTTCAACCAAGAAACAACACACGATCCAAATTCCAACAGAACAAACAAGCATTTCAACCAAGGAAGACAAGAACAAGACCACAACTGCACTACGCTGCAGAATATCTCCAAAATCTATCACTAAGAAACTAAATAACCTGATAGAAACCTCAAGAACAGAAGAACCCTACATGTAGCTCCACATCAACAACAACAACCGGGAAGTAACTGACCTTAACAAGTTCTTTACCCTCAACAAGACAGAACTGGATGCTTTGAGCATAATTCAGGAACAAATAAGAGACCAGAGACTAGTCACAATTTACACAAATGGCTCAGTGTCAAACCATGGCAACAGGCCACACATGGGCTTCAGCTGTATCATTAAAGGAGAAACAGGGACGGAATACCCTTTCCAGGGGCAAACCCAACTCTATGCCTCTTTAACTAGAGCAGAGATAATGGCCATAACAACAGCAATAAGTATTCTCAACAAGAACACTACAGCCCATCTGTACACAGACAGTCAAACAGCAATAACAAACCTGACAGAGATAATGAATCCCAGGAGACCTAAGAAAAAGGAGAAACCCAACCAAGCAATAATAAACACTTTCAATTATATTAGAAAACAACAGAATTTACACATAACCCTTCACAAAGTAAAGGCACACTCAAGGATCCCTCTCAATGAAGAAGCAGACAAATTAGCGAGGATCGATCCCATATCACAATACATGAAGCCCAACCGAAAGATCATAAACATTAAGGGACAGCACCAGGGGGCACCCCTATAGAAACAACTTGGGACACAACAACAGTAGACATTCCAGGAAAGAACTTAGTCAAACAAGTCAACAAAGCGATCAGGCTGACAAAGTGAAAACTGCTCAACAGAACATGCAACAGCTTCACAGAGGAAGATATTAGAGGTATATACTGGAAGTATATCTTTAATACCATACATCCATCCAGAATGAATGCATACATTACATCAAGACAAGATCATCAAATGCGGAAGTTTGGATTCAATCTCTAGTACGAAGAGCTCCCGACCCTACACAAACTACACAACCAATTCCCCTCAACTTACAGAGACAACAAATGCATCAGATGTCATAAAGTAGAAGATACCACACATCTCTTCTTATGCAACAACAGCACAGCGATACTGAAGAGGAACTTCTACAGAATCCTAATCAAGAATGCCTCAGCACAGGTTATGAAGAAATATAGGAAAACCTTTAAAGACCACATCTACAGACAAGTCCAGTTGGATAACCCCAGGAAGCTCAGACTCCTGATAAGAGGAGCTGTCCTAAAAGAAATACCTGAGATACTTGAGACAATTCTAACAGACAGAAAGGCCAAAGCTAAGGCCATCGAAAACACAATGAAAGAATGGAAGGAATACCTATATGACATATGGAAGCTAAGATGCAAAAGGACACAAGATCAGAGGAAAGCTCAAGGCACACAGAAACAAAAGCGACAGGTAAAAGATAGAACAGGGAAGCATGGGAAGCAAGCGAACTCAATCGAAGCACAACAAGCCCTATTAAATTTGACAAGAATAGTAAATAGCTACATAAATTAGTATATAAAGTATCAAACATGTATCTTTTCACTCTTATCCTTTCATACGACAATTAGCACGGCCTTGACATGTTAGTGACTTCCCTTAGGGAAGGGCAATAGGCCATGAGGTAGCACATAGCTTATCGAGTTTTACTATTACTAAATATACATCCCTGTACTATAGTCATAAATACATTTTACATATGTAATTTGGAGAAAATAATTAAACGAGACTGCGCCAGTCAAAAAAAAAAAAGAGATAAGAATTAGTGATATACCAAAAAAACAGAATGCAATAAAGAGACACTTACCTTCGGCCAAGTCAATTACCACACCTCTGCCTTCCCTAAGTGTTCTTTATAGTAGGCGTTCTCTTATTAATGTTATTTGTGAGTATTTTTTAAAAGTCTGGGTTACGCGAGGTGCTATGGATTAGCGACGGACTCAACGGGATAGTCTACAATACCATATTCTACTATTTAGTATCAAATGTTGCAAATATATCAAAATCTAAATTTTGAATCTAATCTTTGGTATTTGGTAGATCGATTAAGTATTGATAAACCTTTTATATGATATCTATGATTGTGATATTTGGAAAACTTTTAAAGATGAAAACTTGAAATTATTTTTTAGCAAAGAGATAACTGATTCGCATTTAGAATTGGTACTAAATATTGACTAGTTTCAACTATTTGATAATAATATGAACAGTACTGGAGTTACTGTATATATGTAGCTATCACAAATTTTCTATGTAAAATATGATTTAAATATAAAAATATGTTGATTTTTGGTATATTATCAGGTTCTAGTGAACCATGTTTACATCAAATAAATTATTACTTTTCTCCAATTATTAATGAATGAATGCAACTATGGCAAGAAATAAAGCTCAATTCAACTACTACAAATGAAGAGAAAAAAATAATTTAAACAGCCTTAATTTTAATTTCATATAATATTCCTGCTGCACAAAAAGTGTTTAGATATATTTTGGCACTAGTGTTATATTATCATTGCAAGAAGAATGTTAATTATGAAAATAATTATTATAATTTTGATGGTATAGTGGATATAAATAAATAGTTTGTATTGAGAAATTTGGTAACACATAAATGAGATTTTATCAAATGGAGGTGCTGTAACTTGAATACAGCACAAAAATATTTGTCAGTGAGAATTATATCAGATAGTATAAATTCTTTTATCTATCTTATTTTGATCCAATTTAGTATTTAGTTATCGATCCTATGCACTGTCTTTTTTTCGGTATTGATAAATGGCTTGTTAAATGAATATGAATTGAAGAAGGGATACTGGCAAATAATTTATTAGATAAAATATAATCAATAATGGAAAATTTTAAAGTGACATCAGATATTGGCCAAATTCTAAGAAAAGTAAATAGTAGTAAAGGATTTTTGAACTTTACTGCTAATCAGTAGAGAAATATTTTTACAATATATGTAACTATTATTCTATATAACTATTTTCCAAATATAAATTGCAAAATTCTAATGAATTTTGTTAAGATTTGTCAAATCTTAGTATACTGAATTTTAAGATGAAATTTGTTAAATGTGGCTTATAAAAGATTAATTGCAATGATTAAACTAATATAACAAAAATATGGAGAAGAAAAAATTACTCTGAATCTTCATTTTTTATTACATTTATATGAATGCATGTGTGATTATAGACCATTGTATGTATTTTAGTATTTTTTATTTGAAAAGATGAATAGTATATTAGATAGGGTTTTAAATATATTTAACATTCGGAAGTAGAATTCTAATGAATTTTAATTTAGGTTTATTGTTTAATAGTCACTGAAATATTGAACCCGAATTAATTCAAATATTAAGGAATAATCATCAAATTATTAATCTAACCATGTCCTATACTAATAATCAAGAGCTTGAAATTTCAAATAATTGACCAAATATCAGCTCAATTTCTGAACTAGATAAGTTTTCAGTTAACAAGTTATATTGATTTTTAAACAACACATATAATATTTATGAAACAATAATCAATAGATCTGAACATTTTTTAGGTAAACTCTTATACCTAAAAAAAACCAAATTTAGAGATATTTGCTAAAATATTAGATCTATTAGTCAAATAGTATAAGGAATCTTATGAAACTATAGACTTTCAGAAGCCATTTACAAAAGATAATAAACATTTAATAATTATTTAGAATATAGCAGATAAATATGATAAATACTGAATTGGGAGTGAAGTATTTGATTCTGTTATATTCTCACAAAATATTAAAGACTCATTTATATTAGCTAAATTCATAAATCATAATGGAAGTATCAATTTATATTAGGAATAAGTTCAATTCTTCTTTACACATTTGGTAAACTTTTTGAATAATGTTATTGAACTTTATTTGGTCTTTATTCAGTGGTACAAACTGGTTAATTCAGCAGAAAATAGATTTTATTTCAGATTTGAAAATAACATAAATATTGAATTGTGAAGTATTGAATTTTATCCAGTTAGTCATGAATGCATAATTCCTATTTATAATATTTTTGGCTGATTTATTCTATTTAATATAGAACCTTAAATTGGCAAGACTTTTATTAATATTTAACTATAATTCCTTTAAATAATAAATATAAATACACAAATTTTGACAAAAATTGAATTTTTGATGAATGTCTAACAAGTTTTAAGGAAAATTTTAACGAAATATTGATACAAATATGGCAAATAATGTCAAATTATATAGTAGAAATTGATTGATGATTTAAATTACTATATAGGCTAAACTATATAGTAAAAATTGATTGACAATTTATTTATGCCAAATTATATACTGAATTATATGTTAGAAATAGATTGACTATTTATTTATGTCATTAATATACTGAATTATTTGTTTTTTGATGATTATTATACAAGTAGAATTATGCTAGATAAATATTTTTTGACTAGTGTTAATTGACAAACTCTAATCTTCCCTGTAAAGTATAGAACTCACAATCAAAAAGATTAATAGATATGTAACAAATAAAATTCTATAAATAATATACCTGAACTCTTTGTTAATTATGAAAACCTTAATCCAGAAAAAATTGAAGACTTCCATAAGAACAGTTTCAAGATTGCAATAAATTGCATAAGAAATTATTGATCAGGATAGCATATAAATATTTATAGATGGTTTCTTCACAAGTAATATATTAATAGTAGAATGTGAATTGAATGGATAATCTAAACAGAATTAGGAACCAAAATTATTATCTTTCAAATAGAAATCTGGGAGATCCCATTCTTCATCAAAGTAGAACTAATAGCAATACTAATAATAATCAGTATAGTAAGCTAATAATAAGTCCCTAAAATATTTAGCATATAAAATATCATAGATCACTTATGTTTCTTTTTAAATGACAAAATTTCTTTATTTTAATTGGGACAAAAGTCAGAAAATACTATAAATTAAAAATTTGTATAATAAAAAACAATTGTAGGTAGTCTTTTTATAGTTATTATTTTAAAAATTTTAATGTTTTCTAGTGAAAAATATTTAACTTTTGTCCCTGTTTCCTTCTTTAGGAACCCATTTTTATAGTAAGCATAGACAAAAATATAAAAATAATCACAGATAGTCAATATTCAATTAATACAATAAAAAAGGCTAGCAAAATGAACAAAACTAGAAACTAAAAGACAATGAATCTAAACAGGAGCTTGATCAATACTATACTCAAGATCATAACTGCATAGAGAATCAAGATAAAGTGAACAAAGGTAAAAAATTACTCAGAAACAAAGAAAATAAATTAACAAACAAGCTATTACCAATAACACTAGTAGACAAACCTAAGAATATTATTGGAATCCAAAAGTTAAATTTGACAAGCAATATAACAATGCTTAAATAAGACTATTCTTTTATGGACCTACTCTTCTGAACAGTAGGAAAGATCATTTTGAAGACTAAATAAAAAAGTAATGGAGAATTTTGAAAAGAACACAAGAATAGCTCACAGGACAGAAGTTCAAGAAGATAGACTAGAACCTTACCATATAAATATTAATGCTATTCAAAGTCATATCACTTTATACAGATCAATAAGATTATAGGGACAGATTTTTTCATTGAAAAACATGGCTTAATGAACACTCTACACTAACAAATATAAATATATGAAAATTATAACTATACAAAAGCCCAATTTGTATTACTTTGCAAAAAACAAGAAGAATAAATCTTCACTTATTCATATATAGATCAAATAAGACAAAACTAATTAAGAAATATATATTCTTTCTTATCAAGAATGTATAGCCAGAGCTGATAACAACAAATAAAGAAAACTTATACAAGATAAATGAAAAAATCTCTCAAACCAATAGCAACAAGAGAGTCAGAGGGATCAATCAATATAGGATAGATGGATATTATTAGAGGAGTCATTATATATAAAATGAAATAGGTAGTAAAAAAAATTACAGGTGATGCAAAAGTAGTAAAACAGCTTTAAAGATTGCAAAGCATACTTTTGACAAGAGAAGAGAGAAATCTGGAAACTGAGGTATAACCTGGTTATAGAGTGGAAAAAAATTCAAAAAATCTTAATGAAGAAGAAGCAAGAATGTACAAGAAGTTCAAAAAAACTTATAAGCATGAAAAGACAATATGATGGAGCTCCATAGGACACTAGTAAACAATTATATATAAAAGTAATCAACTATTGCATAAATAGTATTTTATAGAATAAATCACTGATTCTTTGATCACTCACAAAAAAGCTATTTACAAGAAGTTTCTATACTTCTTTGCTAATAAAGTCTTAATACTTTCATTAAAACAACTTGAAGTATGACTTCAA